>JAQFVV010006251.1:0-230862 GCA_028023455.1 Epiperipatus broadwayi | reverse complement strand
ACCATTTAAGTTTTGTGCTAATTTAGTAGAAAATTTTAAATTTAAGAAGTATTTTAAAAGTGTGATGTTGACTTTGCTTGTGGTAATATTACCATAAGTTTAATTAAAGCAATCTATGAGTATTTGATATGTGAATTGTGTTGGTATTGAGAAGATATTTAAGATGATGATGATTATATTATAATACTGCATTAATAAATTTAATAATAAATGTTTAAAGCTAAAGTATTTAAAAGACAAGTTAAAATTAGACAAAGATATTTATTTAATTTAAAATATATGTTAAAAGTGAATAAAAATATTTTAAATTATAAGTATTTAAATTGAGATTAATATTTGATTTTAATCATATCAAATAATTATTTTAAAATCTGTTGTGATATCTTATTTATTTTAAAAATAAATATTTATTTTAAAAATGCAATTGTTAGTTTATTTTTAGACAACAGCAAGCGTTCTTGTGTTATAAAGAACAGATGTTATACACACATGCGTGGAAGTTGTCTAATAAAGTTGCATAATTATTTTAAAAAATCATGTTATAAAATTTATAAATAATACGTGAGTTATCACGAGATAAAAATAAAGATATTCAATGTAAAATATTAAAACTGATTTTAAAATATTGTTTTAAAAATATAACGTATTTAAAAGACTTGATTTATTTTAAATGATCTTATAAAAGTTAAGATTTAAATCCAGTAAGAGTATATTTTAAAAAGTGTTTAATAAATTTAAATAAATGATAAATATTGTTTTAAAAGAATTTGATAAAATATTAAATATTAAATAAGTCATTATTTTATTTTTAATAGTGTGTTGATAAATATGTAAATAAGCTAGAAAGTTTGATTGTTTAAACGTACCAATCAGATGTGGAGTCTCTTCTAGTATAAAAGCTGGATTCAATTGTTGAAGGGCTCTCTGTAATTAAATTTCTAAGTTAATCGTGCTATTAAAAAAAAAAATAGCCAAGTAAATTTATAAACGCTCTTAAAAATCAGTTGTAAAATCATAAGAGTGTTATTGAATAATTTATAATATTTTTAAAATAATGAATATGCAGTAGTAATTTTAATATTCCCTATTGGTCTTCTCAATATCGAAACTCAATTTACGTACAAATAATCAATGGAAACATCACGTATCGGAGAAATATATCAGAAACTTTATGCTAGAGAAATAATAGACGCTGGATTAGTACATAAAACTATGAGATGGAGAAAAGTAGTATTTTGGACTATAAATAGTTTTAAAAGTTTAAATTACTATTGTCTATTATAAATAGATATTTAAAAGAAATATGAATACTTCTATAGAAAGAAAGTATTTTTGTAGATTTTAAAAGATTAAAATGTATATCTAAAGTAAAGATATAAGAAGTAGTAAGTTTTATAAATACTTGCCTTGTTAAGTCTTTGTGCTTAAAAGATTAAATATTGACGATTTGAAAGGGCAAGTAGATTATAAAGATGATTATTTAAAATCGTAATATAATAAAAGTATTATATTGAAGTAATCTAAACGCTGGCCGTTATAGATGGAAAAATAAATTCTTACCTAGATATATTGTTTAAATGCGTAAGTAATACATGGATATCCAAAGCAAATCAAACTAAGCCAAGTATGCCAAATTGATTAAAAATTCAATTTAAATGCAATTTTATAAACTATAAATTAATTTAGAAATAATAACTTTTAAATAATAATCTATGAAGAACTGGATCCAGAACTTATAAACTATTTTTTTTTTAATTTTATTTTGTTTTCTTGTGGGAACTTATTTTTTATTTTAAAAAAAAGAACGTTATCATTTTTATTATAAACTTTCAAGAAACACGTGATACAACGGAACAGGAAATAGTGTTTTATTGACTTTATACATAGGATGTTTGTTAGAACTTTTATGGTAGAACAAAAGTCGTCGCTGGAATACGTAATATAATTTTTATTTTATTTATTTAACATAAAATTTAAAATATTATTAAACTATTAAAGAGTAGGTTAGGTACATTTATTAAATAGTAACTTTAAAATAATATAATAATTAATTACATAAATTTATTTTTATAATTAATATAACACGGAATATTTTAGTGAATGTTGTGAATATGAATGTGTATTTTTTTTTGTTTTCTGAAGCTGCAAAATCCGAAGAATACTGAATAGCAGAACGGATATTATTATTATTGTGGTAAAAACATTGTATAGTGGTTTTGATGAATTTAATATGTTTTCTTTAGAACAACTAAATATTATGTTTTGTGGGATGAATGTGTAGATATTTTATGAAAACACATACATTATATTGGCAACGAACTTTATTAAAATATGCATAAGTTTTAAAGTATAATATAAATATGACACAACATTACGTAAGAAGCTTAGAAATAATTATATGATTCTTTCGTAAATAATTTTGATATTTTATTTATGCTTAGTATTAAAATGATGTTTATTATTTATCTTAATAATTATTTTATTTTTGCAATTTAGAAAAGGATTTTAAAGGTCTATATTTTTTTTTATATTTTGTTTATTAAATAAGTTAAGTTACGTTATGGGTAGAAGCTTATATTTAGATTGAAAAGTTTACTAAGTATAAATGATGTAATATAGGTAATTTGGATAACGAATATTTTGTTTGAAGTTGATGTTTGTTTTTCCGGAAATTTTTAGATAAGTTTAGAATATGTTTTATAGATAGAAATTTATTAGAAAGGATTAAAATAACACATAAAGTAAAGTAGTGATTTTTACATAGAAAAGAATCATAAAATTTATCTAAGGTAATGCTTTATGAATTTGAAATTGATAAATGATTTAAATAATAGTTTTTGAACAGTACAGATATGTAATGCATATTTGATAAAACATATAACAGGAATTACATTAAGTAAAGAATAATTACAGTCAATTATTTGTTATACACTACAAAGATACATTAATTTTATAAAGCTATTAAGCAATGCTAATAATAAAGTAAATATATGATGATACATTATAAATGTAATATTTAATTAATGTGGCTATTTAATAAGTAGAGCTACATTATGTATACATGCTACATAAATAGTCTTGACATATATTGTTATTTGTAGTAATTAAAGTACATTACTATTTATTTTAAAAAAATCTAAGTTTTGGAAAAACACACTGTAATATTATTAATATAGCGTTTGAAGGAATGTAAAATTGCTTATTAAGTACATGAGTTAATAACAGTGTAAGCCTCTTATATTTGTATTTCTTATTTTTATTTTATTTGTTGTCATAAATTCTAAACTGTAAATAGTGTAAATAAATTTTATTTGAAGTTATTGTAAATAAATTTGTTAATTTGTTTTAAAAGTGTGTCGAGTTTCATTATTTTTCACCACAGCATTTTGACATCAGATGATTTGAAATAAACATAATATTTGCACAAAATTGAATTTGTTATTATTACTTAGAATTGAATATCATATTTGCTTAACATTATTTTATAAGAATTGATTGACATGAACATAAAATATTACAATGGTCATAAGATGATTATAATGCACATTATAAGAATACAATATTGTTTATTGCCACAGATTATTAAGTATAAGATTTTGATCTGTTTTAAAATGAAGATACCATATGAAATAAAAGATATACACATGATTGTTTATTTGTTTAATGATTGATTATATAATAGAAATATATAAGATTAAGTTATACTTTAAGATTAGTATTATTATTCATTATTATTAAAATAAGTTAGGTGTATTTAAGTTTGATGTAAAATCCCACATCACACTTATTTACATGAGGTATTATTATTTTAAAACAACTTAGAAGAACCTGAGATTATTTAATTATATTTTAAGTTAAAAGTTAGGAATTATTTTAGTATTATTAAAGATAATTGATTTCATTTAAAAGTCATAAGAATGCTATAGATGTAGTAGTAAGATGATAAGGTAGTGGTAGTATTCTTATGCCATTGAGACAGTATCTTGGGAGATATTGACTCAGTGTAAATCTGCTTATTACTTTGTAACTTTACTTCGCAGTCTCATAATTTTATTAAATACTTATTTACTTAATATAATCTGGAACTATATTGATTCTGATGATTGATAATAAATTTAATTAAGATATGATAATATAAAAGTATATTAAAGATAGATATGCAAATTTTAATTAAGCATAATAATGTAACTGAGCTAGTTGTATTTTAAATTATTTTATATATCAAGAAGTAAGGGTACAAAGGGTAGGAAGATTTTGGCGCGCAACGTGGTCGGCTATTGGTTATCAACCCGATGGTTGGAAAAGGAAGATTTTGGCGCGCAACGTGGTCGGCTATTGGTTATCAACCCGATGGTTGGAAAAGGAAGATTTTGGCGCTCAACGTTATTGGCATGATATGTTTAAGTAGGATTTAGATGTTCAAACGTTATCGGTTTGATATGTTAAAGTTACAATTTTATCAGCCCGATAGGTGGTCAAGAAAGTTTTTGGCCACAACGTTTTAGGCTAAATATTTAATTAAGGATTAAGATATATAATTTTAGGATTAGTATATGTTAAGAGAATAAAGTGATAAGTATAATTAGTATTTTATAATGATGTTTATAATTGATTAGATGTTGATTATAAAATTAAAATAAAATTAAAATATAAAAATTTATCAGTAGAGTATTATATTTTCATGTGGTATCTGTAATATGATTATTCTTTGAAGTTAAATATTATGTTGATTTTAATTTAATAAAATAATAAATTATAGAAATGTGGCAAATAGTTATATTATAATGTGACCATATCAATTCTTGAAATATTTTAAATGGATATTTAATATTATATATTATGTGCAAATTGTCTGTGGGTCATAGGTGTAAAAATAAATGATATGACACAATTTTGTTATTGAAATTTATATAATTATTTAATAGTAAGTAATGTAGAGTTTTTGAGGATACTATTATATGATTAGTTGTAAAAGTGAGTTGAGTGGAGATGGGAAGGTTGATGGGGAATTGTATTATTAAAATATAAAATAGCAAGTACTGCATATTATTAGAATTGAATTTTTAAAAATATAAAAAAATGAGTAATTGGGATAAAGATTTAGAAGTTGAAATGTCAAATTTTATTGTAGAAGATAATAGTTGTGTGGAGAGTAAAGAGATAGAGAAATTAGCAAATTCAGAAATAGTATTGGAAAATACTCAAAATATGGATATAGAAATAGAGGAGGAAGAAGAGATAATTTTTAAAACTGTAGAAAAAGAAGTAGTGAAAGTTGAAAAAGATGTAGAGCATTCTGGTTTTGAAAAATATTTTAAAATAATGATGCAGAGTATGAGTTCAATGAAAGAAGATAATAATATTAGATTTGATTCTTTAAAAAAAGATATGAAAGAAATGAAAGAGGAGAGTTATAAAAATAGTCTTAAATTAGATTCTTTAAAAGAAGATAATAATTCTATTAGGAACGAGATAAAAAATATAAATATAAAAATGGATAATATAGATATAAGATTTGATAAGAATGAAGAAGTAATTGAGTCTTTAAAATTAGAGATACTAAAAGTTGATGATAGAAATCAAGAAAGGCTAGAAAGGAAATTTCATGAGTTTTCAGAAAACACAATAAAAGGTCTAAGAGATCAAATAGCTGAATCTATTGATCAATGTAAAATCAATAATAATAATTTAACCTCAAAAATTGAGGATTATAAATTAAAAGTTAATATTGAAATTGGTGATGTTAAGAACCAAGTTAGTAATCTTAATGAAGATGTCAAAGATGTTAAGAGTGCTATAATTCAGACAAAAAGGGACATAAAAAAATGAGATAGAGCAGGAATTAGTAGAGAAATTTAAGAGTATAGATGTCAAAAAGGTCGATGAAAATAAATATCGATCGAAAGTTGGAGAAAATATAAAATGTATTCAGAAAGATATAAAGGATCATGCAGGAATGATAGAACAAAGTAATGACAAATATAAAGAAATTTTGGATAAGAATCTAGATGAGTTCAGAAAAGAGCAAAAAGGATATGTGAAACAAGTGCTTGAACAGATGGACTTAGAAGGGAAATTTCAGCAAGTATATGATCAAATGGAAATGAAAAGTATATGTAATGCCAAGGCAGAAATGTTTACAGGAAAAATAAGTAGTAAAGCATATGTTGACTATGTTGATTCTTCACAAATAAATAATATAGAATTAATTAAGCCAAATAGTAATAATAATAATCAGTCAGACAATACTCTTGTGAAGGAAATTGACAATAGACCAACTAGAGAAGTAATTAGTCATGAGGGTAGTTCAAATAATTCTATGGCCTTAAGGTTTATGAAAGTTAAACCATTTAAAGGGGAATACATGGAAAATCCCTCGGAGTTTCTAAACAATTTGGATGAATTGTTTTCGATATGTTCTTTGTCTGAAAAGGAGAAAGTAGCTGTGTGCAGCAATCATTTATACGGAGTAGCTAAAGATTGGTGGCAATCTCTGTTCGAGAAACCCATGACGTATGGTGATTTCAAATGTTTTATTGTCGGGAGCTTTTGGAACTCCGATAAACAGGATTGCATTCGGTATCAAATTACCCAAGATAAGTACCAAGTTAGCAAAGGCAGCTACACCAGTTTTTTCAGAAGTCAAGCCGTTCGTTTGAAGACTTTGACTGCTTGTCCATTGTCGGAGGGACAAATTGTCAGAATAGTTAGACACAACTTACCAAAGCATGTGGAACAGTTGTTAATAGCTGCGGACCGTGGGACAATTGAGGAAGTTTCCGAAATATTAGATGCTCTGGAAGTAGCAGAGTTATCTATTGATAATAAGTTTAGGGTAAATAGGGATAAAAATAATTACCCATTAGCAAGTCTTAGTATCAATACTGGATTAAAATCTCCTGGAGGCTTTAAGAGAAGTTTTAGTTATAAAGGTAGAGATAGAATGTCTCCATATTTTAAGAAAACTATACAGTATAATATAAATAGAGATAGAAGTGATGATTTGCAAAATCAGCCTTCTACTAGTGGTGTGACCACAATTCTTAAGAAACCCGCTAATAAAACTAGTAAAAAATTAAATTAGAAAGGAGAAAGAAAATTAAAGTTTAGATTTAGAGAAGAATATATTTAATAATTAAGATAGGTAATTCTCAAAGAAGATATGTGTGTTTGATAATGTGTTATGACATTATATTATTATTTTTTTTTTGGGCTTTGTAAAACAAACATAAGATATTTCTATGTTTGCAACCTTCAAAGTAAGGGAAAATGCCTTTATGTTAACCACACCAGAGGAAAAAAATGACGTATAATGCAAGGAATTTAATTCCCTTTCCTTTTGATGTGTGAGTTACAATTGTAAAAATGTTGTGAATAAATATTTTAATGTAATATTTAAATACTTGCTTTATTCACATAAGGAAATAATTTATTATGTGATAAATTAGCAGAATAAATAAAGTTTTAGTTGAAGAAATTTACAAAAATATGTAAATGACAGTTTAAAAGAAATAAGTTTTGTCAGAATGACTAAATAAAAGTGGAATTAGCTATTACAATAGATATTTTAAAGCAAAAAGCTAAATAATAAGATTAGAGAGTATAAAACTCATATTTTTTTAAAGTACTTATAAGTGGATCTTATGAAGGATTAATGTATAATATGGTAGTGATCATAAAATTGATTAATCCTAAGGGATCAGGTTAATCTCTGTAAAAGAGAAATATGTAGATTTATTAAATGATAATCTATAAGATTGCTAATGATATTAGCAATAAGTTATAAATAAAATACATAGAGTAGTTTAAAATATAGTATTAACTATAATAATATGTATTTTTAGTAGCTTATGTAAAGGTGTATTTAAAAGAATTTAAATACTTGATATTTGTAGAAATATTAGAGAAATGAAGGTAACCTAATTAAAAGATAAGGAAGGAGAAGTGAAATTTAATCCATAAAGTAAAAGAAAGTTATTGTAGTTTATTTAAAAGTGTTTTCTTAGTGAGATTTAAAATGATATTTCCATGCTTTATAGAACTTTGTGATAGAATGATTTATTATAATGTTTAGATGATAAGAAAGATAAAATTGATCAATGTGGGGTAAAGATGATAAAGATGAATGTTAAATTTAAAATTTTATCCGAAGGAGGGGAATATGTGCCCTTTTGTATGGGTCACCATTTAAGTTTTGTGCTAATTTAGTAGAAAATTTTAAATTTAAGAAGTATTTTAAAAGTGTGATGTTGACTTTGCTTGTGGTAATATTACCATAAGTTTAATTAAAGCAATCTATGAGTATTTGATATGTGAATTGTGTTGGTATTGAGAAGATATTTAAGATGATGATGATTATATTATAATACTGCATTAATAAATTTAATAATAAATGTTTAAAGCTAAAGTATTTAAAAGACAAGTTAAAATTAGACAAAGATATTTATTTAATTTAAAATATATGTTAAAAGTGAATAAAAATATTTTAAATTATAAGTATTTAAATTGAGATTAATATTTGATTTTAATCATATCAAATAATTATTTTAAAATCTGTTGTAATATCTTATTTATTTTAAAAATAAATATTTATTTTAAAAATGCAATTGTTAGTTTATTTTTAGACGACAGCAAGCGTTCTTGTGTTATAAAGAACAGATGTTATACACACATGCGTGGAAGTTGTCTAATAAAGTTGCATAATTATTTTAAAAAATCATGTTATAAAATTTATAAATAATACGTGAGTTATCACGAGATAAAAATAAAGATATTCAATGTAAAATATTAAAACTGGTTTTAAAAATATTGTCTTAAAAATATAACGTATTTAAAAAGATTTAGTTTATTTTAAATGATCTTATAAAAGTTAAGATTTAAATCAAGTGAGAAAGAATATTTTAAAAAGTGTTTAATAAATTTAAATAAATGATAAATATTGTTTTAAAAGAATTTGATAAAATATTAAATATTAAATAAGTCATTATTTTATTTTTAATAGTGTGTTGATAAATATGTAAATAAGCAAAAGTTTGATTGTTTAAACGTACCAATCAGATGTGGAGTCTCTTCTAGTATAAAAGCTGGATTCAATTGTTGAAGGGCTCTCTGTAATTAAATTTCTAAGTTAATCGTGCTATTAAAAAAAAAATAGCCAAGTAAATTTATAAACGCTCTTAAAAATCAGTTGTAAAATCATAAGAGTGTTATTGAATAATTTTATAAAAGTTTAAATAATGAATATGCAGTAGATATTTTAATATTCCCTATTGGTCTTCTCAATATCGAAAACTCAATTTACGTACAAATAATCAATGGAAACATCACGTATCGGAGAAATATATCAGAAACTTTATGCTAGAAAAGTAATAGACGCTGGATTAGTACAGAAAACTATAAGATGGAGAAAAGTAGTATTTTGGACTATAAATAGTATTAAAAAGTTTAAATTACCATTGTCTATTATTAATAGATATTTAAAAGAAATATGAATACTTCTGTAGAAAGAAAGTATTTTGGTAGATTATAAAAGATTAAAATATATATCTAAAGTAAAGATATAAGAAGCAGTAAGAATTTTAATAAATACTTGCCTTGTTAAGTCTTTATGCTTAAAAGATTAAATATTGATGATTTGAAAGGGCAAATAGATTATAAGGATGATTATTTAAAAAATCGTAATATAATAAGAGTATTATATTGAAGTAATCTAAAACGCTGGCCGTTATAGATGGAAAAATAGATTCTTACCTAGATATGTTGTTTTATAAATGCGCAAGTAATACATGGATGTCCAAATCAAATCAAACTAAGCCAAGCATGCCAAATTGATAAAAATTCAATTTAAATGACAATTTTATAAACTATAAATTAATTTAGAAATAATAACTTTTAAACAATAATCTATGAAGAACTGGATCCAGAACTTATAAACTATTTTTTAATTTTATTTGTTTTCTTGTGGGAACTTATTTTTATTTTTAAAAAAAAAGAACGTTATCATTTTTATTATAAACTTTCAAGAAACACGTGATACAACGGAACAGGAAATAGTGTTTTATTGACTTTATACGTAGGATGTTTGTTAGAACTTTTATGGTAGAACAAAAGTCGTCGCTGGAATATGTAATATAATTTTTATTTTATTTATTTAACATAAAATTTAAAATATTATTAAACTATTAAAGAGTAGGTTAGGTACATTTATTAAATAGTAACTTTAAAATAATATAATAATTAATTACATAAATTTATTTTTATAATTAATATAACACGGAATATTTTAGTGAATGTTGTGAATATGAATGTGTATTTTTTTTTTGTTTTCTGAAGCTGCAAAATCCGAAGAATACTGAATAGCAGAACGGATATTATTATTATTATGGTAAAAATATTGTATAATGATTTTTAATGAATTTAATATGTTTTTTTTCTTTAGATCAACTAAATATTATGTTTTGTGGGATGAATGTGTAGATATTTTATGAAAACACATACATTATATTGGCAATGAACTTTATTAAAATATGCATAATTTTAATTTATAATATAAACATGATACAACATTACGTAAGAAGCTTAGAAATAATTATATGATTCTTTCGTAAATAATTTTGATATTTTATTTATGCTTAGTATTGAAATGATGTTTATTATTTATCTTAATAATTATTTTATTTTTGCAATTTAGAAAAGGATTTTAAAAGTCTATATTTTTTTGTATTTTGTTTATTGAATAAGTTAAGTTACGTTATGGGTAGAAGCCTATATTTGGATTGAAAAGTTTACTAAGTATAGACAATGTAGTATAGGTAGTTTAGATAATGAATATTTTATTTAAAGTTGATGTTTATTTTCCGGAAATTTTTAGATAAGTTTAGAATATGTTTTATAGATAGAAATTTATTAGAAAGGATTAAAATAACACATAAAGTAAAGTAATGATTTTTACATAGAAAAGAATCATAGAATTTATCTAAGGTAATGCTTTATGAATTTGAAATTGATAAATGATTTAAATAATAGTATTTGAACAGTACAGATATGTAATGCATATTTGATAAAACATATAACAGGAATTACATTAAGTAAAGTATAATTACAGTCAATTATTTGTTATACACTACAAAGATACATTAATTTTATAAAGCTATTAAGCAATGCTAATAATAAAGTAAATATATGATGATACATTATAAATGTAATATTTAATTAATGTGGCTATTTAATAAGTAGAGCTACATTATGTACACATGCTACATAAATAGTCTTGACATATATTGTTATTTGTAGTAATTAAAGTACATTACTATTTATTTTAAAAAATCTAAGTTTTGGAAAAACACACTGTAATATTATTAATATAGCGTTTGAAGGAATGTAAAATTGCTTATTAAGTACATGAGTTAATAACAGTGTAAGCCTCTTATATTTGTATTTCTTATTTTTATTTTATTTGTTGTCATAAATTCTAAACTGTAAATAGTGTAAATAAATTTTATTTGAAGTTATTGTAAATAAATTTGTTAATTTGTTTTAAAAGTGTGTCGAGTTTCATTATTTTTCACCACAGCATTTTGACATCAGATGATTTGAAATAAACATAATATTTGCACAAAATGAATTTGTTATTATTACTTAGAATTGAATACCATATTTGCTTAACATTATTTTATAAGAATTGATTGACATGAACATAAAATATTGCAATGGTCATAAGATGATTATAATGCACATTATAAGAATACAATATTGTTTATTGCCACAGATTATTAAGTATAAGATTTTGATCTGTTTTAAAATGAAGATACCATATGAAATAAAAGATATACACATGATTGTTTATTTGTTTAATGATTGATTATATAATAGAAATATATAAGATTAAGTTATACTTTAAGATTAGTATTATTATTCATTATTATTAAAATAAGTTAGGTGTATTTAAGTTTGATATAAAATCCCACATCACACTTATTTACATGATTTATTGTTATTTTAAAACTTAGAAGAACCTGAGATTATTTAATTATATTTTAAGTTAAAAGTTAGGAATTATTTTAGTATTATTGAAGATAATTTATTCCATTTTAAAAGTCATAAGAATGCTATAGATGTAGTAGTAAGATGATAAGGTAGTGGTAGTATTCTTATGCCATTGAGACAGTATCTTGGGAGATATTGACTCAGTGTAAATCTGCTTATTACTTTGTAACTTTACTTCACAGTCTCATAATTTTATTAAATACTTATTTAATTAGTATAATATAGAACTATATTGATTTTGATGATTGATAATAAATTTAATTAAGATATGCTAATATAAAAGTATATTAAAGATAGATATGCAAATTTTAATTAAGCATAATAATGTAACTGAGCTAGTTGTATTTTAAACTATTTTATATATCAAGAAGTAAGGGTACAATATATACACATGGAATATATATATATTGTAACTTAATAAAAGAATATTACCATACCTGAGTAGTCTATAATATATAAGATCATAATATTTAAAATATCTTTGGATTCGATGAAACATTCTTCTATAATTAGATTTCTCAAGATATCACAATATCAATAATTATAAACAATAATGCCTGTAGACCAGTCATTTAGGGTGTCTGGCCTATTTCATACCCTGGTTAGGCAGGCATTGTATCATCAATGAACAAGTAGAAACTACAAACAAATTATTCAGAACAAACTATCATAACTCAGGTATATGGAAATCAAGTGGGTGAGTACACTGGTAGTTCAATCAAATATCTCTCAATATATCCCCCAGTAGATTTTACTCATTCTTATCTCTTGGTTGGATCTCAAGTGCATGTCTAAGTGAACAACAAGTGAATATGGTCTATCCGGGCGCCATTAGTTTAGCTGGACCTAGACAAAGTTATATTTATAACTTTTTCACATGTACCAGGTTTGAATCCCTTTGGTACCTTATTTCTTACAAAATGTATGATTTTGATTTTAGACCCATAGCACTGTATGCACTAATATTTAAGTAAACACCTAGGTAACATAAAACATCTTTAAACTAAAGTGGAATATATAAAATTCATTAGACAGAAATCATTTCTTAGATCTTAACATAACAAATGTGTTTCAATATTTTTTTATAAGTTTTACTAGTTCAGATTATATTATTAATTTAGGATGGCAATTCACTCATCCTTGCATGAAATAGATGATGGGATGGTGGTTATAATAATACTAAGAAATCACTAAATACTATGAAATCAATATTTATTTATGGCCTTTAAACATTTAAACAGCTCATTAATTAAAACATGATGATGACGATGATGATAATGATAATGGTCTCAACCACACCTTTAGAACTAAGCCTAAACATAAAACCTAATTTTTTTAGAAAGAAATTCATAATCACTGCTTAATCTTAGCACATGGAATCATATCTTAAATAACTAATATTCAACCATTGATGATGAATGATCACAACGAATAAAGACTATTATCAATAAAATACATACACCTCGTTTAATAAAACAATTTAACATTTATTAATTTATTACAGAAATCTACAAATAATTTAAAGATAAAACCAAAATTTTATATGAAATAATGAGAACAATAATTGATTATCAGGCAATCATAATGTTAATTTTGAATTTTTCCCCTTTCCCATCAAAAATATATACATAAATTTGGGTATTAAGTTTGCTAAAGTTTTGGATTCACAAGAAAATATTTCATAAGAAAAAAAATATTCACTCTCTTTTTTTTCTTCCTTTCTCTTTCGCACACATACTTTTATAATCTAACATGTAAAGTAGAATGATTAAGAATAAATGTTAGTAGAATTGGCAAGAGCAAGTTTTTTAGAAACAAGTTTTAAAGTATCTTTTCTCCCCCTCCCTTCTACCCTCTGAAATGCTATATTTTCCTAAAACAAAACAATCTAATATTTCCAATGTTATATGTCGATCATTCTCTCACACACCCAACCACACATGTAACAAGTTAATATATGTATGTGCGTGTTTTATCCACATAATAACCCAATATTATTTAAAAACCAAAACAATAATACAAAAAAAAATATTTTACATATTAATAACCTTTCATAACTTTAGGTTAATAGACAATCATAATTTTAGTACATATAAAATCATTAATGAAGCTTATGTTTATCGTTATTAAGAAATTCTTGGTTTCAATTGATCTTGGTTGTTTTAAAAGTTTTTTAAACAAAAATATACCAGTCTGTTGCTAAAATTTTACTAAGTCTCTGATATTATAAAGAAAATATAAAAAAAAAATTATACTACCAGTTCAATTCTTTGTAGTGACTTCCAATGAGTCAAATTTATCTTGTTTAATGTCTATATTTTTGCATCTACCATTTCTGTTTTTCTTTGGAACAATTTATTTCTTGAGGTGTATAATTATTTGATGATGATGATCCTATTGAGGTTATTTGCTTTAGTGGACAATTTGAAAATCATTATATTAACTCTTCTTATTTGATGATCCTATTGAAGTTATTTGCTTTAGTGGACAATTTGGAAATCATTATATTAACTCTTCTCTTCCTGTCAAGCATGATTCTTTTAGTGGATGAAGTACAGCAGTTGTTTTCATATTTATAATTTTTCTTGGGTTTAAACTCAGTTACTGGATTTAATTGAATTTGATGATTTAACATTTATCTGTAGATTATTCATTTTCTTCAGCTTTTAAATGCAGGTGAATGCTTTCTTCTTTCTATTTAAAAACATCTTATTTCTCTCAGTCAGTTGAAAGGTGTAGAATATTATTTTTCAGACAAGACATCTTTTCTTTCCTATATGATGTGCTAGTTGATGATGACTCAGGGAATTTCCCCAGACGAAATATATCTTTATTTTAACCGGCCATGCTGTTTTTCATCTTCACAAAAAAAACTTTATATTAAAAATGATTTTTAGAATTGATATCTGCTGAATTAAAAATGCTTGACTCCTTAGTTTCAATATTTTTAAAAGTCTCTATATAATATATTAACTGATTTTCCAGACTGCTTTTATATCTGATTTTTGAGTCAACTCACCCAATTAGAGTGATAGTGTGACTTTTTCTGGAAACATAGTTAAAAATCACACTACCTTGATTTTTCAGACTAATCCTGTTTTGAAGTAAAAATTGTCTTAATCCTTTTTTTCTCATGTATCTGTCACAACTATCTGAGTTTTTAACAGAAAACCAACTTTTATAAAAACAAAATTGTTTAAAAAAAAATAAAACATATATAATTTAATAGATCTTCCCTTTTTTTTCAATATGTAATAAAATGTACATTTATGTATGTAATGTACACACACACTTATTCAACTCATTTATAGAGCTGGCCTATTACAATAATCTAAATGTTTTTTTAGAAATTATGACCTTAATATTTAAAATCAAAATTTTAACCTTCCAATCCCCAATAATAATCATTTTAAAATCATAATATTACAACCATAGAAAAACAAAAATAAAAACAGATAATAAAATAGAATAAAATATTAGGATTTAGCAAATGTAGGTTAGTTTTAAAAAAAGTTAATATGTGTAATTTAAAAGTGACTAACTAAATAGCTTTTATAACACACACTGCCTATACATATGCGTTATAACTTTATTTTTTTAACAAAAAAATTAAATGTTAAATAATTAACTGTGTGTACTACTCTTTTTGAATTTTCTATCAACACACAAACAATTAAAGACTATAACTGTTGTCCCACTCTCTCTCTCTGGCTTAAGCTTTTAAAACTTGATCTTCTAGGATTTAAACTTGGATGCCCTACAACTTCCTTTTTATATAAAAATGTGATGATGATTTTTGTTCATTTTCTTTCATGCACATTACTACAAATTTAGCTAATGACTAAATTGTAATGGCACAATATATATATAAGTAAAGACCCTGAGTTCAACTACAATGAATGTAGACTAAATTTAAAGTAGGAAAAAAAAATTACGGAATGTTCTTTTAATTTTTAGAAAATAAAATAAAAAGATTTTATTTTAGATAAAGAAATAAAAATTTCTAGAACTCATTGGAGAAGAAAGATTAATTAGATAAAGAAAAAAAAATTAATTAAAAAAAGACTGTAATTAAAAATAAGATAGAGAACAATGGGGATTGGAATGCAAGATGGCTAACAAGTTAAGTAGATAGAGAGAGAAGTTGAGTTTTTGCGCGACCTTTGCCTAGTTCAGTTCAACCGCTAGGACTGGAAAAAATAGCACAAGATATTTTAGTGAAGAAGAAATATAGTTAACGTGTGGGTAGAAGTTCCGACAAATAAGAGTATATTAGCTCCCTGCTGTAGAGTTTGGAACCACAAACATTTAAAGAAACTTAAAAAATTTTCGGTTGCTATAATGGAAATGGCCGAGTAGATTTTTCTCTCTCTTGTCAGTTTCCTGTTTTGCTGGAGCTGGAAAGGTATTATCTCAAAATGTAGAGTTGGTTCTAGAACATTTTCCTGCCTGACCAAATGCCTGTTGCCAGTCATGGATAATGAAGGACTAAAATCAAAAATAAGCCGTTACTTGTGCAGTGCACTGGAATCTCCATGAGACTAAAACGTTTTTATTAAAAAGCAGAATAATAAAATATTCTGTCTTTTTTTTTATATATATACAAGGTATTTTACCTCGGCAGTAGCGCAAAAGTCATTCTAAATTAGATTGTTTTGTTTTATTTTGTTGTAAAGGAAATCAGCAGATCGTTCTTATTTCGGTTTACTTAGAAAAAAAGCAAAATAATTGAAACTGAACTCAACTTATAGTTTTCTTTTTTTTTTTTTTGTTTCACATTTTGCTTTTTCAATCCGAATTAAAATTGCACATGCACATATATGTAGTCATATAATTGGGGTGAAATGATTGAAAAATAACATGTATATTTAAGTGGCAGAGAGAGTGTTTATATAATCTAGAAACACTAAAGAAGTTTAATTAACAGAGGTGGGTAGAGTTGGTTAAATAGTTCTCGTATCCTTTTTATTAAGCCACTAGTAAACATATATATCTAAACGATTATGTAAAGATCGATAATATAAAGGGATTTCTTTTTAATCTAAATTTTTACCTGTTTTGTAAGACTTTGTGTCATGAGAATTTAGATATTAGTATTTAATTTCAGGCTTGATTTTTAATTTTAAACGGATTATTATTCCATTTTAATCTTTCATGTATTACTTGGGGAATCGGAAATATCTTTATAAATTTTGTCTTATTTCAATCTCCATATCGGTGGGCTTATCTTATGGATGTCTCCGGATAAGATTCTGGAAATCATTATACGTAAAACCTATTAGTGACTGGACATAAGCATTATGCTCTGTTCTCAACTCGGATCATGCTCTGCGAACGAGTTCCTTCTCACCCTAGTATATTTTAGAGTCGGAGAGATATCCATCCTCATTTCGTCTACACTCCTCATAGAGAGAAATATCTCTGGAAAAACTGCCTGCCAAGAAAAGAAGAAAAACAACGAATCTCTGAGTAGTACATTTAGTTAATAGATGTGTTTTATTAAGCCTGACTATCTTCTATGCTCAAAGCACTATGCAGAAAACCTGATGATGTGGGTGATGTAAAAAAAAGAAAGAAAAGAAAGGGGGTTCAAATTTAAGTTACAGGCTATGTTTCTGTTACAGCTCAAAGAACACCTATTTAACTAGTAATTTGTGTGTTTTGATTTTTCTCTCTTTCTCTGCCACCTCTGAGTGATCCCTTTTACTCTCTCTTCCAAAAATCATTCATCCCATGCCAAGTAAATGTAATATGATTTTGTGAACTAAAACCGATGTTTACTGCCTATATGTAGTTATTGTCAGTCCATTGATGATCTCAGGCAGTCCGAAAAGTCAATGACCGCCTCTTTAGATAGTGATCTTATGTTTTTCTTTTGTATATAATAAACTTTAATTCTTTTGTGAACAATAAATCTATTTTTTATTTTTAATACATTCATATACCACTTATTCTTATTTGTAAATTCCTCCTTCGAGTCTTCTCTCTCCCTAACCACCGGGCATACATTGAGAAGAAATTCTAATGAGGTTTTGGGGAGTAAGTCGCTTAGTGGCAATCTGGAGGAGTAGTTGAGATTCAAACACCTTCAACCTGCATCTCTAGATTGGGTTAAAGCAGCTCTACTTTTCATACCGTTAGTTTTTTTTGTATAATCTGGTGTCCCAAGTGTGGCTTTACTTCAGAGATAGACCCTGAGAGGGGAGTAGGGAAAATTGATGATGATGAAATTTTTTTTTTTCCGTTTTTTTTTGTGATATGTGAAATAGAAATTTTGGTGAATGACAAAAGTGTGGATATTTTTTTTTTCATTGCATTTTCTGCTCTCTCTGGAAATTTTTTTTTGCTGTGGTTTATATATGAATGTACATGTGTTGAAATCAAACCAAACACTGGTTGGAATAATGATTGTAGAAATATATACTAATACTTGTTTTTTCTCTTTTTCGGTGGTGTGAGGGGACAGAGTAATCGTTGTGGAGCAGAACAAAGAGGGTCAAGTCAAAAAAATTTTTTTATGCAGTTTTAATATTCATTACAATATAGACACATACATAATAGAGCACTAAGTACATTTGATGGTTGTACATGCAGCAGCAGAAAGAAACAAACTGGTCAGGCAAACACACTTCAAGAAAACCAGCATACCGGGTTCAGCAATGGTGGGGAGACGATTGGGAGAGAGAGCGACATTAAACCAAAAAAATTTTTTTTTATTTTTTTCAAATGAGTAATACGCAAGAAGAAATCTGTGATGTCACACTAGATGACATAAATCAGCTGTCAGAGAGTATGGTGCAAGACCAAACCCCAAGAATTAGGGATAGAGATATGAACACACCAGACGTCAAAGGTATGTATGGAATTGCTGTTTCAAATGATCAAAGACTTGGGAGTAAGAATGGAGAAATAAATGAAACGACAGAGAGCAGAAAGGACAGACATACAAGATAAAAAACTGATAGCTGAAACAAGAAATGAAAAATTCCAAGAGGTTAATGTGGAAACAAACAGCAAAAAGAATCAAATAGACACACACAAAATAGATAGCCCTCTTGTTACAAAGTTCATACAAATAAAAACTTTTAGAGGAGACATTGGAGAGAACCCCATGGATCATATAAAGAGTTTACAGGAATTATTTTTATTTCATGAGGCAAGAGAAGTAGAAAAGATAGCTGTGGCTGCAAATCATTTGTATGGGTCTGCACAACACTGGTGGGATTGTATTGAGGTTCAACCCACAACTTTTAAAGACTACCGCTTCGCATTGTGTATGGCATTCTGGAGTGAAGAGGCAGGATGGGATTTTTCATCGAGTTTCTCAAGAGAAATACTGTGCATCAAGAGGAGACTCATACACAATTTTTCCTCTGCCAGATAGCACTTTTAAAATCTCTGACAGCATTCAACTTATCAGATAGTCACATCATTAGAACTACACGATATAACATGCCTCCTCACATCCAGCAATTAATGTTAAGTTATAGATATTCAGGAATAGAAGAAATGGGAGAGATATTAACTGTAATAGACTTTGGACACATAAGTAAAGATAGCACTGACTGGGGAAGAAGAACAGAAACTTCAAAACTACAAATAGCTGTCATACAAGATGAATATCAACAAAAAGTCCAAGTTGAAAAATCTAACCAGGATGAAACCAAAGTGAAGGAGTATGAGTGTCTAGGAAAATAAGTCACACCCACGATCACATTGGAACAATATGATATGGATCTCATACCGCTGTACCAGGATCATCCAATTATCACGGTAAAAATCAATAACACACCAGTTAAAACATTAATAGATACGGGAAGCCACGTACATGATTTCTGATGAATGGTGGAACACCATGCATAGTTCATACATATAACAAACGACACCAAAACAGGCCACCCAAGTAGTTCTTGCCAATGGTGAAGATGCCATTGTGGGATACATACCAGATGGAGTTGAATTTAAACATTGGTACCAAATATGTATGCCACACATTTCAGACCATGCCGGGTTTAATCCAGGAAGCTGTTAGGATTGATGACTTTCTTGAGAAGCATGACTCCCAAATAAACTATTGGGATCAAACCTTTCAGTTTTATAATGAAAAAATGAATTTTGGTAACAATAACCCACAGAGTACAACAAATGTAAGCTGTGGTCAAATAAACATACCATCAGCAGAGCAACAAATCACCAAAGTACTTGGGAGTGCAAAAAAGCAACATACTCCACATCAGGCTTTTAACAATTTCACAAATCAGTTTTATAATAAAAAAAAATGGATTTTGGCAACAACAGACAACAGAATACAAGAAATGCAAATGGTATTCTAGAGAAGATATCAGCAGAACAAGGATTTACAAATAAAAGTATAGAGAGCAATAAAGAGCAGGATATGTCACATCATGCTTTTAAGCATTTCACAAACAACTTCACTACTCAGGGCACAGTGACAACACATGCAAGGGCACATCATGTAGGAAAAAAACCCAGTACATAATACAAGTGGCAAATGTTCAAGGCCACCCATAAGAAGAAAGAAACTAGAAATGCTTTCCTGTTAGAAAACAAAAAAAAAGCCAGCTGTCATCTAACACAAGGGCATTAAAGCCATATCATGACAAACAATGGAAATACCGGATCCCAGAGAGGAAGATCCACCCATAAAAGGATCACATAAGCAAAGGTATAAAGAAAATACAATAGGAAGGACAGACTGTAGGGAACAAATAGACTATAAATGGGAAAAGAGACAAACATGATTATTTCTGATATTTTAACTTTGTTTGGATTTATGAATATATTGCTCGTTTAATCTGGGTTTTATTTTTAAATTACATTTATAATCCCCAGTATCACTCTGCTCCACTCCACACCAAAGATAATTAGGCTCATTTTTTTAAATGGGTTCTAAGAATATGAAGCTATACATATATACACATGGAATATATATATATGTTTGCTTCACCACTCACTGTAGTTTAACTAAAGACCCTGAGTTCAACCACAATGAATGTATACTAAATTTAAAGTAGGAAAAAATTTTCGGAATGTTCTTTTAATTTTTAGAAAATAAAATGAAAAGATTTTATTTTAGATAAAGAAATAAAAATTTCTAGAACTCATTGGAGAAGAAAGATTAATTAGATAAAAAAAGAAATAATTAAAAAAGAACTGTAATTAAAAATAAAATAGAGAACAATGGGGATTGGAATGCAAGATGGCTAACAAGTTAAGTAGATAGAGAGTGAAGATGAGTTTCTGCGCGGCTTTTGCCTAGTTCAGTTCAACCGCTAGGACTGAAAAAAATAGCACAAGATATTTTAGTGAAGAAAAAATATAGTTAACATGTGGGTAAAAGCTCCCACAAATAAGAGTATATTAGCTCCCTGCTGTAGAGTTTGGAACCACAAACATTTAAAGAAACTTTTTGGGTACTATAATGGAAATAGCCGAGTAATTTTTCTCTCTCTCTCGTCAGTTTCCTGTTTTGCTGGAGCTGGAAAGATATAATCTCAAAATGTAGAGTTGGTGCTAGAACATTTTCCTGCCTGACCAAATGCCAGCTGCCAGTCATGGATAATGAAGGACTAAAATCAAAAATAAGCCGTTACTTGTGTAGTGCACTGGAATCTCCATGAGACTAAAACGTTTTTATTAAAAAACAGAATAATAAAATATTCTATCATTTTTTTTTATATATACAAGGTATTTTACCTCGGCAGTAGCGCAAAAGTCATTCTAAATTAGATTAATGTTTTGTTTTATTTTGTTGTAAAGGAAATCAGTAGATCGTTCTTATTTCGGTTTACTTAAAGAAAAAGCAAAATAACTGAAACTAAACTCAACTTATAGTTTTCTTTTTTTTTTTGTTTCACATTTTGCTTTATCAATCCGAATTAGAATTGCACATGCGCATATATGTAGTCATATAATTGGGGTGAAATGATTGAAAAATAACATGTATATTTAAGTGGGAGAGAGTGTTTATATAATCTAGAAATGCTAAAGAAGTTTAATTAAGAGGTGGGTAGAGTTAGTTAAATAGAGTTCTCATATCCTTGTTATTAAGCCACTAGTAAACATTTCCATATATGGTAATGGCAAAACCAATCAATTTAGCCAAGTGAAATTTAATTAAATAATCTTTTGTTCCTACAAAATTTTATACATTTTTTAAAAATGAGATACCGATCCGCCAAACAACCAAATTTAAAGATTACATTGTGTGACTTGTAAATATCTATTTTGCTTCATATAAATTACTAGTAAAAATTATTTAAAATATACATAATATTATTGATTTGTCCTACACACACACAGCACGAATTAAATAGGCAAAAAAAAACCAAATCTCTTGAGAATTTATCAAAATAGATGGCTATTTAATTTTTCATAAAATATTTAAATTTTAGTAGAGATCCATCCAGATTTGCATACTCATATATAGATATTATCACCTATTGCTAGATGCTGGTGCTAACCATATAGATAAGTTGGGTTCAAACCCATGCTAGTGGTTATCTAATTAGCAACAGATAAAGCACAAATATTTATAACAATATTTATAACTTCAATTGCATTTTCACAAAGTAAATCAAATTTTCCCTTTTCCATTTCTCTCAATTTATTTAAATCCCATATTAAACATCTTTTTCTCTTTTTAAAATTATGATCTGAGTTTATATCAACACCAGGTAAAGCATACAAACTCTTAACAGCATTCTTATATCTATCCTGAATCAATATACAATCAATTTGATAGCATTCTCTATCACCTGGAGCTTTCCACGTATACAATCTTCTTATATCATTTTTAAAGCAAGTATTTGCATTCACAACCCATTCTCTTTATAATATTGAATAAACTGGCTACCTCTTTCATTTTTTTTTTTACCAATATCATAATTTGCAACTATTTTTGCTTCCTTACAATCACCAAATAAAACATGCATTTTTCCCTTCATGTTGGATAATTTCCTTTATCTTCTCATATCTTTCATCAATTTCAATATCACAACGACTAGTAATTGACATATAAACTTGTACGATTAAAAAATCTCTAGAACTTGCAGTTATTATCATCATCATCAGCTTATCATCAATACAATCTACCATTGCCACACTATTCTAAATTTTCTTCTAACAGCAATGCCAATTCCATTAATTAGTCCATCACCATCCAAATAAAATAACTTAACATCTCCACTATTTACTTCCCCACATCCCTGCCACCTTACTTTTCTTAATCCTATAATATCGATATTACTTATACTCATCTCTCTTCAAATTTTCCAATTTCCTAGCTCTTCTCAATAATCTAACATTCCACATGTCAATATTTAATGTGTCTTCCTCCAATGACTGAACTTTAAAAGCATTTCACAGGTTTATGATCCAAGTAAGCTCATATCTATCTCCTATTGGGTAAGACATCAAAGTCAACCTTACCTATGATCTCAATGTCAAATGTAATGATTCCTGTAAACATACTCGTAATAAAACAAGGAAATTATAAGACAAAGTGGTTTCTTGTTGCCTTCTTTCCCCAACAATAACCTCCATAACAGACTTAATGTACTAGCTGAATCTCATAAAATAAGCATCCATATATTGCTTCATGCTCATCATTGTTACTAATAGTAATCTCGTGCTGACTTGGAAGAATGACGTTCAACACTCACCATTATATGTTTACCATCATAGGAATTGTGGCATTTTTTTAGAAGTAAACATGCCACTGTCTCCTTCACCACTTCCAATAGTGAATGTTGTCTCATTGTCAGCAAGTGTTTATTTATAGTACTTTGCTTATTTGCAGCTAATCATCATATCTGAAAAACACCCCCGTCTGCAACCTGGGGGTGCTCTGGATGGCATGGGAAAAATGCCCTACATAGGCAAAAGTATGATGAAACTGCGACCATAATGATATAGATAACACAATAGGTTTGATCCAAAATTGAAGTGGCACATGTTAATATTAGATAATCATGATAATTAAACTGAATAAGAGTCCAGATATTTGTTTCTTAAGAGTGAAATTTGAGGGGAAGTGTTACTGGAAATAAAAGATGAAACTATGTAAGCACACAGCTGAGATAGATTGTTGATTGCCAAATTTTGGTCATGATAATTCCTGTGTAAAAATTTGAGAAAGTAAAGATATGATTGAAATCATTCTCACTTTTTTTTTAGAACATTGCATTTTCAAATATTATGGAAGTGTGCATGCCACATAGTTCTTAATGTGCGAATATTACAAATGCATTAGAAGGCTGAAAGTATTTTATATATACATTTTAAATAAATGCTTGAGGTTGATTTACGCTTATAAAACATAGGTGTAGAGATGAGAAGTATCATCAGGTTTAAAAATGATGTAGCATTTCTTCCAGATATTTATTGCACAAAACACATGTAAGTTCAACATTTAGCTTAGAATCAGTCATCACAAAATGTTTTGGTTGAAATTGTGCCCTGTAATAAATTTTAAAAAAATTTCATCCTGAATGACAAGATCTTGGATAGAATAGAATTTTAGCAACTGCCAGAGTTATCCATATTTAAATTTTTAAATGATATGCCAATAAGAGATCTGATGGTATATTGATCTAATAAATCAGCATGTTCAATGGCATGATCTGTGAAAAATAACCATTTGACAAATAAAACTGAAACAAGTAATGGTACTGGAGAAGGAATAGCACTAAGTATTGAATTAGTAAGTACCACAATATACATTTTGACCTTAATATAAATTACAAAAGACATGGAGCATATGAAATAATTCCATTTTTGCATATAGGAAAGCATGCTATTCTGATGGATACAAAATGTAAAGATGAGACCCAGATGTAAGCTTTTATTAAAAACATAGGTTTATCACAGGTCTTGTAATAAAAGCCATATCCATGAGCTATAGTAGACAAGTATTCCATTAAAAGTAGCATTTGCTATCCTTTTACAATGGGATATAGCATCTATGAATAAAATACATTCATTTTGTACTATATGTGTTCATGTTGAGACTACTTAAATGATGACTCAGTTGCATTTTAGATAGAGTAAATGGGCTGCCAAGAAAGAACGAGGGATTAAATTTGAAGAAAGATGGTAGTTTGTGGTCTGTAATAGTTGCCAAAAAAGATGACTTGCAAAATTGTATTATGGAACTAGTTGATGTTTGATATAATAGAAATGTTTTGGAGGTTTCTGAAGATTATCAGACATCATAAATGAAGGATATAGTTTAGATTGTAGTTTCAAGATGAGGAAAGTAACAACTTTCAGTGCACTGTTCTATTTCCTTAATCAAAAGATCTATATAAATTGTGAATAACAATGAGGCAAATGGTGAACTCTCCCATGAATAGGTCTGAAAGATGTTGACAATCACATGTAATTCTTCAGTTTAATTAATCTATTAGTGAGGTAGTTCTGGATAGTAATCATCAGATTACTATGTTCAGACAGATGTTTGTGTAATGCAGGGAAGAATATATTTCCAATTGACTAGATCAAAAGCTCTTTAAAGTCAACTTGGCATGCAACTTACTCATAGCAATTAATATGAAATGATCATTAATCATTCTTTATTGTGCTTAATTGAAAATTAGGAAATATTTGCGTACTCAACATGTCCCAATGAAAAAATGATTGATTCTCCATACTACCTGCAATACTATCTCTGAATCAACATGTATTTAGTTATTCACCAAAATATTTAAAAATGCTAGCATGTTTGGATCATGAGTTATGACATAAAATATGACTGTATATTTTGAAACTTCATTAATCATCTTTAATGCTCACCCTGCTATCATGAAATCTTGCAAACCATTTGAAAATGTTCTTGCGATTCATAGATTTACTACCATACACAGTTTGAATAATTCCAAACATTTCATTACCAGCTTTGTCCAATGTAAAACAGAAATGTTAGCATGTTGTTCTTACTTGGGTTAAGCTATGAAACATAAACACAACTTGTGTTCCATATCCATTAGTGCCATAACATTTTTATTGTGTGCATCTAAACTATGCTGCTATTTAGCACATGCATTGCTAGAGAGGTGGTACTGCAGGCAGCTTGGAGAGAGAACCAGTCACTTTTTGACTGAGATACACTGTATATAAAAATTCTTTATATTTATAAAATATAAAAAATCAAAAAAAAATTGGAATATAATAACAAAATTATTTTTTATCAACATATTTAAATCTTTTAAGACATAATTTTTATAAATTGTTTTCTAATGGGGTAAAATACTTATTCATGAAAATTGGTTGTTAGCAAAATAGGCACCACAATATTTTAAACTTACATTTAATATCTGCATTAATAATTATTCACTCTATAATATTCAACTTAATCATTGTGTTAGGCATACTGCTCTTCACTGATGAAGGCTAATAATCTGAAAGTAGTCTGGAGATCTCATTGGTAGTAGTATTACCTGGTGCCCATTGATTATTGTTTCCATAAATGATTCTAGAATAAAATGATGTGAAACAGATGGCTGCTGTTAATGTGAAGTTAGTTGTTTTTTTATTTAAATATTTTATTAAAAAACAATTGTTTTTACAATATTCAAATACGTTTAGATTTACTATCTCATTTTCAATTGTTGATAATTCACTTAAAAAACATTTCAAATTCTTCTCCATAATGTAATGGTATATAATATGCCGTTACATTATTTTAAATTGAAAATAAAAAGATCGTAAATAAAAATTGATTTATTAAAAAGAAAAAAATTAACTTAAAAACTGAAAATTAAAAGTTGTTTAACATATATATAGTTCGCACCGATGGAAAACTTAAAAATATTTTTTTCTTTTTAAAATAAAAAGAGTATTTGAATATACTTTTTTTTTATATTAAAGTAACATAAATAAAAATGGAAACAGGTATTAATTAATTCCTGTAATTTCAAAATGGAAATAATTGGTTTTTTTTTTATTAAATGATTGTTTTAAAGCAACTAGCCCTTGGGGCATTTAAAATAATTTAAAAGGTCAGATAAAAGAAATAAAAAGAATTAGCTTGACCAATAGAAACACCAAGCCACAGCACGGACCAAAAGAGACTCTAGGATTAGTGACATCTTGCTCATTGAATTCGAAAATTTGCTGATAAGAGGCTAATAAAAATATAAAAGCAAAAATATGATTATTAAAGAATAATTGTTGTCTGAGATGCTGACTATTAAGCTATATATGAACGGTCGCTGTATTGCAGATTTTGCAATGTAGGAGTCTGCAATAGATTTAATTTCTTGACAACCAGCTAAGGTCTCCCTATGACAGTTATGGACCAAAAGGAATGGCAAGTAGCAGCTTCATTTTAAAAAGGACAAGCAATCTAATAATTGATTACAAAGATGGACCTCTAAATCAGCCAATATGGTAAGACTCTATTTCCCTGACCATTATAATTGGCACCCAAATCTGCAATACAGTGACCATTCATATATAGCGTAATAGTCAGCATCTCAGACAACAATTATTCTTTAATAATCATATTTTTGCTTTTATATTTTTATTAGCCTCTTATCAGCAAATTTTCGGATTCAACGAGTGAGACGTCACTAATTCTAGAGTCTCTTGTTTGGTCCATGCTGTGGCTTGGTGCTTCCATTGGTCAAGCTAATTCTTTTTATTTCTTTTATCTGACCTTCTAAATTATTTTAAGTGCCCCAAGGGCTAGTTTGCTTTAAAACAATCATTTAATAAAAAAAACCCAATCATTTCCATTTGAGATTACAGAAATTAATTAATACCTGTTTCCATTTTTATTTATGTTACTTTAATAAAAAAAAAACATTTCTTTACTTTTTTATTTATTTATAAAAAAAGTACGTTCAAATACTCTTTTTATTTTAAAAAGAAAAAAAATACTTTTAAGTTTTCCATCAGTGCGAACTATATATATGTTAAACAACTTTTAATTTTCAGTTTTTAAGTTAAGTTTTTTTTTTTTAATAAATCAATTTTTATTTACGATCTTTTTAGTTTCAATTTAAAATAATGTAACGACATATTATATACCGTTACAATAAATATCTGTCAAAGACTTCCTATTCTATAATGATCTTGAAATTTTCCTTAATTCATTCTATCAGTCATCACTTATTTTTAAATCTCTAATTTTGGATTATAATCAGTGATGATATCAAACCGGTTCGCACTAGTTCGTGCGAACCGGTTCTTAAAATTAAAAAAAAATAGCGAATCGGTAGCTAAATTATCTGAAAATAAATTTTATTATTATCCTAAAAAAGAGTTGAATTAACAAATTACTTAATTATTTCCAACAATAATCTAGAACATTATTTGTATTTTTTTTTTTTGTTATATCTAATGTAATAATGATTATTTTTGAATAGATTGGCTTCAAAATGCTTACCCCAGAATAATTCGACTATACGATATTGCATTTGGAACGTGAGATATGCACGATGAAATTTGAGTGATTAAGAATTATTCTGCAAGAAATAATTCACAACAGTTTTGTTTTAAGTAATTAAATCCATTATTTATCGCATTTCAAATTAGTTTTTTTAAAAGCATACAAATAAAAAGTGTTATTTTATTAGTGATAAAGGAACCCATATTTAATTTTTACACAAAGTAATTAAGAAATTAATTAACTATTAGTTTACTTATATTTAACAGAGGCGTTCTTAAAATTAAAAATTAGAAATAAATTCGGCACAAATGTATTTATGTATTACCAAAATTTTTTTAATGAAATTTACTCTTGCTAAAATTATTTTACTTTAAAGATAAAATAACTTCATTCCAAAGGACCTATCATTGCGAAAACAAACAATAACATAAAAAACATTGGATGTTGTTTTAAATATTTATTTAATTATTATTTTTTATTTAAATACTTTATTTCTTCACTTACATATTTATCATGCAAGACTTGTTTTTATTTGACTAGTAAATTTAAGAGATGATCAGCTGTAGTAAGTTTATAGTACATTATTTTCATTTAGTTTGCTATATCTGATGTAACAGTGTGACTTTTTTTAACAATGAGTTCATCATATTTTTTTCTAGAATAACTTGGAAAGATGATATATATAACAATAAATTTGGCTCATCAAGTGGCATGACCTGTTTTCAAATATTTTTTTTTCTTTTTTTAATTTTAATATTTTATTTCAGTTTTATGATTTGTTACAACTCATTTGTATTAAAAATCAATTAATTAGATGTTTTTTTTCTAAGGTGAATGTAATACGAGAATATAATAAAAACAAACCCTTCACATGAAATGAAAAAAAAAAGCCAAACAATATCAGATTCCTTCATAAAAGATCCAAGAACTGATACAGAATCAAAAACGATAGTAAAGGATGATATTTTGAATCAAGTTTTGTTTTCTGTTTCTTCTGATGAAACAGAAAATAATGTTAACAACACAAATAAGCTGTCCAGTTCCAAAAATACAAAAGATGCATATAAAATAAATGTAGATAGTGACTTTCCTGGCTGCTGGAATATGAAATAAGCCAATGAATTCAAAGAAAAATATTGTGGTTTACTTATTATTGGAAAAAGTATATCAAAATCGAGTCAATAAAAGTGAAGGCAGCTCATGTGTCAAAAGAATGGAGAAGTAATATTGTTCCAAGTGGAAAAGATAAAATGGTTCAACAAGCCTCTCTTCAAAAAAATAAAGAAATACTTTTCATCAAAAGCACTCCAGATATGTGTGATAAAGTGCAAAAAATGCAATTTTCAAATTCATAGACAAAGTTCATGAAAAGTTTATGAGCTCCATCTGTAAAATATTCAGTACGGTTTGCACTTTAGCAAAACAAAACTGACTGTTTTCTGATATTGAACATTTGATAGAATTATAAAAAAAGAATGGATTAGATATGGGAGTGGGACTTCATTCTCAATTCTTGGCTGTCAAAATTGTCGAGCACATTGAAAAATACATTAAAAAGAAAGTGTTTAGAAAAATAATAGATCAGAATTTAAAGGTATGTTTATAATTAATGAGGCATCAACAATATCATGCAAACCAGTCCTTATCATTTTTATTAAGGGTAAAGATGCAGATTTCTCACCAACAATTTTTGTAGATTTAATGGAATTATAAAACCAAGATGCTTAAATCATTTACATTGCTCTACTACAAAGTCTGCAATCACTAAGATGTGGTAATCCATATTTGAAGAATAATTTGATTGGATTTTGTTCAGATGGAATGTTAAAATAAAAAACCACTATCCTGACATTATTATTTGGCATTGTTTGAGTCATCACCTTCAGCTTGTGCTGGAGGATTTTATCAAAGACATAAAGCAAATGAATCACTTTACAGCATTTATTAATGAAATATGTAAAATCTCCCATCAGTCTAATAAAAACCAAATGGCATTGAATAAAATTTCAACCAATTTGGGAATTGGAAATTCTAAAAATTGTAGAGATTTTGACCCAAGATAGGCAGCATGTCATCATAGCACAGCAGTTGCAACATGGTGAGCCTATTCAGCACTATATGATTTTTTTTTCTACTATAAAAAATTTTCTGGAATGACTAAACATCTTGCCAACAAATCTTTTATGAGATCTAGCTTTAAGAATCAATATTCTGGAAGAAATTGCTTTGTTGGTGGATGCTATTCAAGGAAGATATATTGCATGCTCAACAACTGATTAAGAAATCAATTAAAGCATTTAAATATCTCAGAAAGAAGAGTGGTAGTCATGAAAAAATAATAAATGAAACTATCTCTTCTAAGGAATTCCTGCATATTAATTTTGTTGAAGACAACAAATAAGTGAGTCTTCCCCATCAAAAATTACTGAATGTAGTGATAACAAATATGGAATTAAGATTAATGGATTGTAATAGCATAAGTAATAATATTCATGATAGAAATCATAAAATCCATCAATTGGTTAAAATTGTGAACCCAGATGCTTGGAATCTGGAAGAAGCTATAGTTCTCTGGAAAGAATTTGAAGAGAAATTATCAGATTTTTACAAAGCATTTCACCATGATATTTCAGTTAATGATTTCTGTGATTATGTTGAAAATGTTTTGAGAAATCACCAGAAACATGTTGTACATGAAACTATCCAGAGAGCTAAAATATAATGAAAACCAAGGCTGAATGAAGGTTTTCTGTGGTGAACACAATTTATTCAGATAAAAGAAATCATCTTGAAGTGAAAAATGTGGCAAAATTCTTCTAGTAATAAATTGGATAGGTCTTCCATTAGATCACTGGGATTGCAGTGACTCAGTTCAAGTTTGGCTAAGAAATCACAATACCGTTATAGTCAAAAAGCAGCATCAACATGAAGAGACATATGATGTGACTAGAATGTCAATATGGAAAATCTTGCCAAATAAATAAGTTTTTTGTCCAATTATAAAAATGCTTTAATTCTTTTTTAATTCCATAAGTGAGATTGCAAAGTACATCATAGTGTGCATGTGCACTGCAGCACTTTTTTGTGTACGGGGGGGTCATGCAAAATTTCTGAGAAGTCGCCAAAAATTTTTAGGTATGAAACCAAGAAGTGATTTGCTTCCATGCTTAGAAAAAAGGAAAATAAACAGAATAGGTTCTTAAATACAACCTACTTTTAGAGAACCGGTTCTTAGAATTTTGGGATATCATCACTGATTATAATCCATCGAATGTTCTCTTCTTGAGTCATTTATCTAGCCTATCTTTTTTTAAGTTTTTAAATTTGTACAATACTTTCAGTAATTCCATATTGGTTTCAAATCTTTTTTTTTATATATCCTTTCTCCATATCTGTTTCCAACTTTCTTTATAATGTTTTTTTTTTTTTTAAAATTTAATCTTCAATTTCTTTTATTAGAAAGAAAAAGGATTTAACCTTTTTCACATGTACCTTAAACACTTGTATAATAGCCAAATGATATAGTCTTTGATTATAGAGGGATTATCAAATGTCAACTAAGGATAGACTTTATAAAGATAAGAGTGGTCATCTTATCTTTAACCTAAATACTTAATTTTATAGGCCAATCTGAAGCATCTTGATTTGGGAGTGTAAAGATATTACTCTCTTCACATTTAAATGCACCATTTCCTTTCACAAATTAATTTACACAATATCTTGTGATTTACAACAAATTTATATTAAGCCTTTCTCTTTCTAATTATAGACTTCTTGTGCACTTGATTAATAATCGAAGGTTACATAATTTCTTTTATTATAATTATACTTGTCAATACAGGATTTATCAATAAGAATAATTTTCTTAAAATCTCCATCAAAATTTAAAACTGAAAATTATTACCATTAAATAATTTTAAATATCCTTATAAAATTACTATTTTTTCATCTAGATAATGAGTTATTGGAAAATACATTTGTATAATTTATAATTCACTTTAATCAATATCTCAAAACAGCTAATCTATCAGAAAAAGAATGCAAGATTAGTAACTCTATTTTTCCCTGAAGTTTATTAATATTAAATCCCACACCTGTATTTTGGCAATCAGTTGTTTCTTTATAATACATATCCATTTTTCAGTTCTATTTTTTCTTTTTCTTTCCATATCCACTTGATACCCAACCAGTCTGAGTTAATATTTATTAACTGTTCCTCTAATTCTGTCAGTCCTGCTTGATAGTTATAAAGTACTTGATTCCATAATTGAAAAGTATTTATACTAGAGGAATAAATATTTCTGATTATACTAATCACAAGCAGGTTAAGTAAATTGATGGAACACTTTTTTATCAATTTCCTTTTTACTTTAACAGAAGCTGAAATAAATTTATTATTATTTTTAAAATTTTCTTTTATTGATTGCATAGATAAATGAGACATTAGGTCCAATGCTTTAAGCAGAGCTAATAAAAAAGATTATTTATATCATCTATCAAAGAACATCTTATATTGACTAATCATATAAGTCAACACGGAACACAGTCCCATTACAATTGTGATGGAAACAAAGTTATCAATTTTTGTCATTGAAGAGAAGAAATAATTAACATAATCAGTTATCATATATATTTGAGAGTGCTAGGAATGTTATAAATATAATAAATAGTTCTTGATCAATATCTCTTAGTATGTGAAACATTAGGGAAATTCTGAAGATATTTTTTATAATAAACCTATTCTTAATAATAGAGCACAGGCATTACCTGGTTTTTTAGTTTGAAGGGCATATACAAACAACCTAAAATTTTATATACTTTTCTGAACTATATTTAGTAAATACTTTTAAGTCTACCGTCCCAATTCACTTAGAGATTAAAGTTGTTCTAATCTTAAACCCCATAACTAAGAAAATACTATTTATTAATGTTGGATATCATAAGATTAATTGTGCAACATCAAGAATAATAAACATCCAGCCTTGGGCCTTAAATATATGATGCCTATAAGATCTTAACATGTTTTACTTGAAGAGAATTTCTGCTGTTGATCCATGTATTGGTTTTTATCAGTGATATATAAATTGGCAAGCCATCTTTCTGCTTGATGACTCAAGAAAACTTGAATGACATAAAATTAAGATTGCTTTTCACTAAATCTTTTTCTGAATAAAAAACCATGAAATAATTTATTCATTATTAATTTATGTTATTATTTCCAATAATTATTTTTTTTGAAAGTTATAACATAAAAAAAGTTTGTCCAAAATAAAATAATAATAAAAAGTGAGGAAAGAAGTTTTTAGTTAATGTTACTTAATTGAAATTCAATATATTTCAATTTGTATCTTTTAATCTAGAATGTTTAACATTTTTATATTTTAATATTTTCAAATGAAAACAATTTATATAATCTACTTTCTTCCAAACCTGTATTTGGAAATTCTCAAATATAGCCAACCAACAATCTACTCCCAAAAAAATTACATGTTACACTGGATCATAAAACAATGTTATTTTCTAAATCAGTTAATGATTTTGATTTTTTCTTATCTTATGCTGTGTATGGTTTAATGCAGTGATAGAATGACAAAATATCAATTTCTGGTTCAATTTATCATTTGATTATTTTTATTATTTTTTTATTGATCACATTTTTTATTTTTACTGTTGATTATTGTAGCTTTAGTTTTTTTATTTCTCATTTGTAAATTCTTCTTTACTGTGATTAAGTTCGTCTTCACTATCTACAAGCAGCATGAGATTTTGAATTCGAATCTAACAAAGATAGCATTCTTGTTAATGTTTTAAGCCAGAGGTTCCCAAACTTTTTGTTCTGTGGACCATTTTCTGAATTACTTTTTTGCCATAGACCCCTGCCTGCCTAATATTAAATTTTCCTAAAACTTTATAATATCAAATATGTTTTTCATAGCTGATATAGTGCTGTTCAACTTGATAGGGCTTTGTAAAAAAAAAAGACAAACTTACATTTTTTATGCAGACCTTTATTGAAACAATTAAATTAAAAATCTTATTTTTATGTGAAATAAAACAAAATTAAACCTTAATAGCTCAAAATAAAAAAAAAGGCTAAATTAAAATTCTCTTTAAAATTTAACACAAAACTCTGTAAATATTTAGATTTTTGGACAAAAATCAGAATTAGTAATAAACCATAAAATAGAGCTATGGTTCAAAACTAAAAATATAATAATTAATGGTGTTAATGGGAGGGAGAAACTTGATGCTATGATAGCAATTGCTTAATATTTGGAGTCAAATGACTGAGGTAGTCTTAAATCTCCTCATTCAGTTATTTGCATATGATTTCTTTTTTTTTGTCAGCAGATTAGTTACTGCGCTGAAACCTATTTCCACAAGGTATAAAGATCGAAATGCTATCAAAAATTTTATTGCAATACTCCATAATGCAGGATAAGTAACAGCTACATTTTTTTAAAGTCAGAACTGCAGATACCCCTTTTTGAACTGCACATTAAGTTCTTCATTGGTGCTTATTTCGATGAGTACTTCTTGTAGTGTGATATCCGATTCTTCAATTGCACTGTACAGATCGATAACACACTGTGATATTTCCAGAGTTAAAATATCATCAAATCTAGGTTTAAAGTCTGAGTGGAGGGCATTTAAATGTTGAACATATGCCAAAGTGTCATCATCCTGAACGTTTGTCAATGATAAGTTGTGGGGATTGTGAAAATTCTGCCTTCCAATGTTTTGTTTGAATAGGTTAATTGTGGCAAGAAAAGCTGAAATTATGGATTTTGTTTTTATTAAATTCAGGCTGTCTTCTTGTAACTGCAAGTTAACCTCATTAAATTTAGTAAATAAATCTGTTAAATAACAATATCTGGTTTCCATTTTATTAAATTTTTTTTCAAAATGGGATCTTTATCACCCAAAAATTCTAAAATGGGTTCAAAAGGTGAAAAAAATCTTTTCAAACAAGCCTTGTAAAAGCCAGCATACTTCATTGTGAAGAAATAATCGATGAAAATCCTAATCATTTCTTCACATAACTGCTCAAACAACCTAGAATTTAACACGTTGCTATGAATCTTGTTTACTGCTGTTATGATGAATTAGAGAGATTGATGCAATCTGGCACTTAGATTTTTAGCTATTAAATGTTGCCAGTGAATGATGCAATGAAGCTTATAAAACTGCAATAGCGACCAAACATGGCTGGTGCTCAATCTGCTGCTACCGATATTATATTTGTTAAGGGAATAATCTTTTAAAACATTAAATATTGATTTGCCTTTAGTATCTACTGTCAAAGTTTTCGCAAAAAATAATTCTTGATGGATTTCTTGGTCCCTAACAAAACGAACATATGCCATTAGTAGTGCTTTATTACCAATTAAAGTTGACTCATCGACTTGAAGGGAAAAAAATGGTGGTTTTAGATAATTACACAAGAAGTTTTCCACATTGTGACTCATATTATCAATATATATTTGAACAGTGCTGTCACTCTAAGGAAGTTCTTTGAGTATATCATATGCAGGTTTAGGTAAAATAATTTTTAAAACCTCTTCAATGGCTGGGAAAATTAGCTGTTTTCTGATAATATGAGGCTATGAGTAATGAAATATTGCAAGATGCCAGCAAACCATTGGCATCTCTTTTTGATATTGAAGCAAACATGCTGTCTAGTGTGATTCTTTTCTGAAGTTTTTCTTTTAGTGTTTTAAAGTATATCAAATCTTCACCTGTTTTATCAGGATGCAACCTTCTCAGATGATCCTCCGGCTTAGACAGTTTCATAGAATCATTGCTTAAAACTTTTTGCACAAAAGACACATGGGAAAATGCTTGTTTGACAGTGATGGAATAAAGCTAAACTTCAAATAATCAATGCTATACTACCTACATTTTTTTTAGCCTCTGCCATGTTGAGTAGAAGATATCTGTTGACAAAAACTAAGCTATTTAAGCCTCATAAGATAAAAAATTTAAAATTAATTGATTGGAGTAAGACTATATTGAGACACATTAAAATTAAATATAATGAAAATTGACAAAGTATCCGAACAATTCCTACTCCTTTAACACAAAATTATATAAAAAAAACACCTACACAAACAAAAACCCTTAAAAAATAAGAAATAATTATTTTTTACTATATCTGAAGAATTGATTAGTTCTTTGTTTGAATATTTACTTTTTTGTTCTAGCATGCAATTAAAATTTTGGGTCATATGTTTTAGCAGATATTATCTTTATTTGAAATATTTAACTAAAAAATGCTGCTGAGATCGCAATCTGGATTACTAACTAACTAAAAGTTTGTACTTACTTTCCTTAGATACTCCTAAACAAGATGTTTTTAATTCATTTTGATTTACATCTGTATTTTGCACTAAATAAAGTTCATATTTTTCAATCACTTTTCTTCTCAAAATTCAGAATAGAAATAATCTATATTTGATGCTAACACACCTATTTATAATTGCCTAATTTGACATGTCCATGCAAAAGTTTTGATCTGAACAAACGTTATTCACTGTGCATAGTTGCTCATGCGATGCTGGTACAAAAACTTGTATGTCATCATAGAACACTACGAAGCAATACCTAAATAATTTTGTGAACCAATAATTATTTGATTTTGTCATATTTTAAAGACACGTCAGGAAAAATGAGGTTTAAATATCAGCAAGAAATACCGTGATAATTCAAAAAGTTATATTTTTCAATAAAAACATTGTAAAAACTACTATTATCATTATTTTTAGAAGCTATATTGTAATTTTTGTAATTTGCAAGAATTATAATAACAAAATCCAAAACTTATCGTACCTATTCATACAATTAATTATTTAAAATATCTACTTAAAAGTTTACAAAACACCTGAATTAGTAATTTCAGTGGGTGGATCCCCAAATTTTTTTGTCACTGACATGGACCCTTTGAACATGGAAATTGACCGCTGGGAGTCGATACTGACCATTTTGAAAAACACTGTTTTAAACTTTTTGATGCAAATATTCATAATAATGATCTTTCTTCCAATACCATTTTTTCAGAATATTTATTTTAAATAAGCAAATTCATTCTGTCAGATATCTTTTCATGATCAAATAACAAACATTGATCTTTTTTTAATTATTTTTCAACAAAAATATCTCTATTTTCTAAATCCAAATCGTTAATCAGATAATAACATATTTTATTTATTAAAAGTTTGCTTAACTAACATTCTCTACTCATTAACTACACATTTGTTATAAATGTATGCCTAATTTTGTTTTTGCATAGTAGATATGTTTTTAAAAAAATTAAAATTAAATGCAGACTTTAAAAAACAAATTTATTGGACTGTGATGGATTAAATAATGTAAAAAGTAAATAAAATTTTTCTAAAACATATTAAAACAAATCAGGTAAAAATGAAAATTGAATTTTTCTAGATGATATCAAATCAAAACAAATATAAAAAAAGAAATGAAAGTTTTCTCAACACCAAAGGAGATCAAAATCTTGTGAAAAACATATGTAAAACTGAAGTAGGCATATTTATAATTGATTTCAAGAGTCTTTTCTCTTTTGCAATAAATTAATGCAAGAAGATATAGTGACCATTTTTTGTTTCAACATATCAACCATTTAATTATCAATTTTTTATGGTTCTCATTTTATCTGTAGTTTTTCAATCTTCTCACTTAGAATTTGACTAGTCATATATACATTATTTTCTGTTTTAATTATTATATAATTCAATCATGTAGTCTTTTTATATTTCCTACAGCTTTTTTCTTTTAATAATTTCCAATCTGCTTCATATTTCTAGTAATACATTTTTGCCATTGTTTATTTTACCAATAACCTATCTACTATATTTTTATTTTCTTTCTGATCAATCTTGTTTAATTTGTATCACTCAATCTGGATTTTTTTACTTAAAAAAAATTATTGTTATTAAATACCGTGTAAAAATTTAAAACTACCTAGTAGTCTTAATTGCTTCTATGATGATTAGAAAGATATATATTAACCATATAAGATTTTCTAGAATTATCTATTGAATCAAAAATCATATCTTTTTTTTCTAGAAATCTATTCTAATAATTAATTATTTTAACATCACAAAAAAATAATCTATTTTTTTAAAAAAGACACATGTTCAATTTAAACTAATATGATCAAAATTCAGAAACTCTTCAAATTATTTTTAATCTTAAAAATTGATTATAAAGAGTTGAGTATATAAAGTCTTCCTCCAAAAACCAAATTTATATCACCTGTAGTAAGAATTAACAAGCAAGTTTAAAAACATCTAAAGATAACCCAATTCGAAATTACCAAGATATCTTTTTTTAGCATCAATAACTTGATAAATTTGATTTTATCTTTTCAAAAAAAAAAAAAAAAAACACAAAAAACAAACAAATCCAATTGTATGGCATATGGTTTTTTAAAAAAGATAAATCAAATTTATGCTTAAAAATTCCTCTTGTTATAGATTTTGTATTACAATAAAATATAGCAGCATAAACAATAAGAAAAAATAAATAAATATTAACATTAAAAAACTTTTATTATTATTATTATAAAAAAATATTAAAAAATAAATTTTCTACAACTTTTATAATATTATTGATATGAATATTTCTAAACATGAGTGCAGCACACTTATATCAAGAATACTGTATTTATTTACTTTTTTTTGTAGTGCCTTTATGTGAATAAAAGCATTTTTTAAAATTTTTTTAAAAATATTTTATATTTTTTTAGATTTATATAAGTTTTAAAAATTAAGCTTAGATACAACTTAGTACTGCTAGATGTCATTAGTGTAAAAAGTAAAAGGCCATATTGTTGACAAATATTATGTTGTGGAGATGGGCTGGAACAGGATGGTGAAGAATATGGGGAAAACTTAAGGTCGGGAATAGAAGGGGAAGGTAAGGTGGCTAACATATTTCTCTGGGCACTGTGGCTGAGAGGTTCCTGACTCCGATAAAAAAGCCATAGTGCATCACCTCACATTCATATAAAATTAAAAATTTAAATTTTTTGCTAATTTTTTTTGGGTTAAAATTATTTACAAACTCTAAAAAATGTATTGTCATTAAGTATACATATGTATGTAAAGTTTCAACCAGATTGAAATTGGAAAGTGGGTAAAAATTGAGTTATAAAATTATATTGGTGAGACAGAAAAAAAGACTAAAGTCTTTAAAATAGCATATACACAGATACTTTTTTCTGTATAAAATACGTTGAGATCATAATGTATTGTGACTAAGTGGTAACACTTGATCATTAATCTATCATTGCATGCTTCTCTCTTACCAAAATTTTATTGAGGTATTTCAATATTCAGAGCTACATCATAACTACTTTACATCATTAGCACATATTTAGAAGATTCAAGTGTTATATCCTATAACAATTAAAATCATTATTAATTATAGAAGTTAATAATATATTCATTTCATGTAAAAATGTGTATATTAATTATTATTACAATGAATATAACTCCCAAAATATGCCAACATACTAATGTCATGTATTGATGACTTAATGATTCCTGATACTCAAGAAAAGTGAATATGTTTGCAGATTCATCTTATTATATTCTCTAAATTTTTATAATTAATGCAATTTAATAATTAGCATTTATTTTAATTTAATAATTTTATTATTTTAATGATAAGACATTTGAAAGCTTTTCTGAAGAAAATAAGAGCTAAAAAAAACCCAACCTATTAATAAACTGAAAAGAAATAATAGAATTATTATAAATCATAAAATATCCTGTGGAAAGTTAAAAAATAATTTTCAAATTAAAAAAAAAGAAAATTATTTAATTTTTTTTTAACACATACTATATAATAAATGAACAAAAGTATGATTGCTAATGAAAAGATTTATAAAAAAATTAAAAAAAGAAAATGAGAAAGTATAAAGCTTAACAATAATTACAGAAAACTAAAAAAAAAAAAAAAATTAAACAAGATTGGTCTGAAAAAAAAAATAGTAGAAAGGTGACATAAACAATGGTAAAAATGTGTTAGCAAAAATATGAAGCAGATTGAAAATTATTAAAAGAAAAAAGCTGTAGTAAATATAAAAAGACTACATGATCGAATTATATAATAATTAAAACAGAAAATAATGTATATAAATATAGAATGACCAGTTAAATTCTAAGTGAGAAGATTGAAAAACTAGATAAAATGAGAACCATAAAAAATTGATAATTAAATAGCTGATATGTTGAAGCAGGAAATGGTCAGTATATCTTCTTGCAACAATTCATTGCAAAAAAGAAAAGACTCTTTGAAATCAATTATAAATGTGCCTACATCAGTTTTACATGTTTTCCACAAGATTTTGATCTCCTTTGGCGTTGAGAAAACTTTCATTTCTCTTTTATATTTGTTTTGATTTAATATCATCTGGAAAAGTTCAATTTTCATTTTTACCTGATTTGTTTTAATATGATTTAGAAAAATTCTATTTACTTTTTACATTATTTAATCCATCACAGTCCAATAAATTTGTTTTTTAAAGTCTGCATTTAACTTTAATTTTTTAAATAAAATGTTCATATTTATTTTTGTATATGGATTTTTTTAGGAACATATCTATTATGCAAAAACAAAATTAGATATATATTTATAACAAATGTATAATTAATGTGTAGAGAATATTGACTAAGCAAACTTCTAATAAATAAAATATGTTATTACGTGATCAATGATTTGGATTTAGAAAGTATAGCTACTTTTGTTGAAAAATAATTAAAAAAAGGTCAATGTTTGCTATTTGATCATGATATTTGACAGAATGAATTTTCTTATTCTAAATAAATATTTTGAAAAAAAATGGTATTGGAAGAAAGATAATTATTATGAATATTTGCAACAGAATGTTTAAAACATCAAAAGAATGCTATCTTTGTTAGATTAGAATTCAAAATCTCATGTTTGCTGCCACAGGGCTGCTTGCAGATAATGAAGATGAACTTAATCATAGTAAAGAAGAATTTACAAATGAGAAATAAAAAAACTAAAACTACAATAATCAACAGTAAAAATAAAAAATGTCATCAATAAAAAAATAATAAAAAGAATCAAATGATAAATTGAACCAGAAATTGATATTTTGTCATTCTATCACTGCACTAAGCCATACACAGCATAAGATAAGAAAAAATGAAAATCAGAATCGTTAACTGATTTAGAAATTAAGTTTTGTGATCCAGTACAACATGTCATTTTTTTGGAGTAGATCGAAGATTGGCTATTGAAGAAAAATTAATAATTTGAGAATTTCCAAATATAGGTTTGGAAGAAAATAAAGATTATATAATTTTTCATTTCAAAATATTAAAATATAAACAATGGAGATGGGGGGAGGAAGTATTTATCAAGGCAATTAAGTAATGAAATACTGTACAAAATTTATGACATTTTTTGAATATTGCAAAGATATTGGCAGATTTATAACTATAATAAATATAATAGAATATTTTTCTAATTAATACTTCATTCAATTCACATTTCATGAAGAACATGAAATTAATAGGTAGAGAGAGCTCAAAAAAGATTAGTATGCTTTAGTCAAAATTAGATTTATGAGATCTAATCTCGTTTAATGCATGTTGATTTCTTTGTTAAGAGTCCTCTCCCAATTATGCATTGTAACAGTCCAGGCAATGACATGAGAAGAAGTCACATCTAACTATGGTCAGACCTAGGGTCTTCTGGTAGGATGCTGGAGCCGAAGCAACGAAGTATATAACCTATGATTGCACCCTATTCCCATAGACCAGCTCAACACTCATTTATTAAATTCGGATGCAATTTGGGTCGGTTCACCTATATCTCACTCCCATTCTTTCGGCTCCATTATACAATAGAATTTGAACTCAGGGAAAGTTTGCTGTTGACTCTAATAGGGCGTACCTGCACATACTAACAATTAGATTACCTTCCTCAGAGTTTTTATTAATGAACTACCTCTACCTAAAATCTTTAATTTGTTTATCAATATGTGTAAAATAATGCAATGTGCTTGTATATATGTATAAGATATGGACTTTGTCGATGAATGCAAGAAATGGCTTAAAATAAAGTAGACTTTATTAATTCAACAAGTTTTAAAACATTTATTTTATAACACAAAATAAAAAAATGAGAACATTAATGAGGTAATTGTGACTTATGCCTAATTTGGCCACTAAGCGACACTGCAGTACTATCAACAACCCCCAAGAAGCCTGCATGTGATAAATTTATTTCCGAAAATAGCTGAAATCGACAAATTAAAATGCCTAAGGCAAAATAAATCAAACAAATCCTTTTAACATACAAATAAAAAAAACCAAGAAAATGGTATAAAATTTTGAATTACAAAAGAAGAAATTGGTAAAAATGCATCAAACGCAAACACTCCCATGGAGAATTTCTATCCAAAAATTGCTGAAATCGACAAATTAAAATGCCTATATCGAACAATTCATTTTAAAATACAAATTAAAAAGAAAAAAGCACTATGAAATTCGAATTACAAAAACAGAAATTGGTGAAAATACGTTAAATGCAACACCCCCAATGAAGAATTTCTATCCAAAAATCGCTGAAATTGGCAAATTAAAACATCTAAATTGAACAAATCCTTTTAAAATATAAATTAAAAAAAAAAAAACATCAACAAGAAAACGCTATGAAATTTGAATTACAAAACAATAAAACTTTAATAGTAAATGTCAAAAAAATTAATGAAGCCCCATCAATGCAGAATGGGGCTTCATTAATGGTGGAAGTTACAAAAACAATTCCAAAGCAGCAATTTATATTGAAGCAATCTGACTCAGATTGAGCTTCACAGTCCACTCAGAATCTCCCATGACCAAACCATATTCAAACTTCATCCTTATGCATATACATATGCATTTATTAGTACATTTTTTTTAATTATTAAAATCATTGACATAGATATATATAAATGTATTAATTTAAATATCTTAAATGAATACATATTTTATACATTATATCATTCGTATATGTGCATAATGGATACAAATATATATATATAGGTGAGGGAAAATTATTTATAGTTTATAATATTAAAATATTTGATAAAATTATGTAAAATTTTATTAGTTATTTTAGTAATGGTGGTCAGAAAAGGCTGACGCAATCCTGCCAACTATTCTCGAATGCAATTAAGTCAATTAACTGGAAATCCATTAGTCCGAATTAAAATGTTATAATTTTATAAAGTAATGTAAAATCCATTAGTGGAAATTTTATCCACTTCAAATTTGTTTTAAAATTTCAGATATTTTAAAACAATTGTTCAAGAAATTCTTAGCAGGATTGCATTGTCTTAAAACTTACCAGAATAAAGGAATGCATCTGGTCTGCAACTTTCAGATCGATAAAGTAGATAAATTGTCGTACTCATGAACGGTTACTATGTGTCTATCTACTAAATAATGAAAGTGCTACCTGTCTGACCAAATATAATAAAAAACAGATCTAGTCTCTGATGGATTTTTTCAAATCAACCAAGAACAACCACTATTAATGAACAAGGTAACAAATCCATGTTGCTGTTATAACTCATAAATTTATGTATATAATCTCAATTTTAAACTGTATTCCTTCTCTAACCATTCCTTTAAATGTAGTGTAATCCTTATAGCTGATATTAAGTTCAGCTAATTCATTATCAACTAAAATTTGTAAACTCTTACCTTATTGTTAAAAATGTATTCCACTTTCTAGAACTCTCTTAATCTTTCTCTTATCATTGAGCCTCTAGTAAATACTTCTAATTTCATATTTCACTTTTGTGCGGCAACAATATTTCGTATTTTGATTATTATATTTTAAATAATAAGCCAATAATTTTCTAAATTTGCAAGAATGTTCATTTTCTAAAATCACCCCTTTCTTTCCATGGGGAGATCAGTTTAGTTTCTTTTAATTAAAACAAGTTTGTTATTTCAATTACAGCGGTTGCTTGCAGATTTGGGAAAAACTCATATTATAGTGTGATTGCTGAAAAATGAAGTAGAAATCTGTTTTTGTCAAAAATGTTTTCATTTTAATTTAATATCATAGTGCTAATTCTAAAAGTTCAAATCTGTTTTATGTGAAAGTAAATCAATATTTTATTTTATGAAATCAATAATCACCATCTAACTATATATATATAATGATGTATACTATATCATCAAAGCACTTAGAATCAGATTTTCATGTTTGTTTTAACGTTTGTGGGAAGTTTTATATATAAATTAATATAACAAGGGAAGGGGATTTCTATTTCAATATTTTGCCATTTTATTAATGAATTTAAACTCTCCCTGACTGTTAGTATTTAAATCATACAATTACATGGGATATTCCATAATATATAGGTATTAATTAATTAATTATTCTTTTAAAATTTTATATGTGTTGTTCCAAGCATTGCGTGCATACCGGCCTCGGTCGTTTATATATATTTGCGCTTCACTCTACCTGGGTGTATCAGAAAGCCGAAACCCATCTTGTATCTTAACTCCCTGGGGACTTATTTGGTTGCTTGAGCTAGCTCTACATGGAATCGCTCCGGGAAAAACCGGCTCATAAAAACTCACAACAGACTGTTCTTCATTTGATAAGCCGATTCTGTCAAAGTCTGCAGATATATATTGATCTTTATTTCTTTCAATGAATTTTTCAGAAGCACCTTTTTGGATCCATGACTGGATCACATAAGTAGGCCACCATGCACACACTACCCTATTAGTCTCCCATTCCAGATAAAACCTATGAATGTCCATAAGCCATAATGTTATGATTCTACTAAGCAGACTTCTTTATGACATTTATTATTATTTTCATGCGTGCATCATTTTTGCGACACAATTATATATGTTCTAGATTAGTTTTCCCACACCTGTTTTCTTACTCAGTATAAACTGAGATTATTACACTTATTAATGTAAAATGTATTTTTATAATAAAGTTATTAATTCCAAATACTTGGTCAAGTGCTATATTTTGTTCTTCCTAGAGATGGACTTCAGATTCTTTTACATACTCGTATAGCACTATTAAAACTGTATTTACAAATATTATTGTTTATCGATTATTGGCATATAAATCAGCTGCAATAAAATAATAAATTAATGAATATATTTGTAATTTCTTGAATGAATAAAAGATAAATCTCATTATATAATATAAAGAGGCCAGTGACGACAAAAGGAGAAATATTGTCAAATAACTCATAAGTATTTTATTTAAATTAATAAATCGTATATACATCACAACCCTTAGAATCATTGTTTCATTTATTTAAAATATATTTAGATTAATAAATAATGCTTGCTCTGACTAGATGATCTCCTGCTAAACCTATATATATAATTAACGTGAAAGGTCACGATCTTTAACTGAATCAAACTTGTGTATTTTATACTAAAAGATTTCACTATCATTTATTTCTTTGTATCTCCGTTTTGCGATGCCGGCGGAGATAAATTAGATCGATATCATCAGGATTGTTGCTAATAAGTTGGTAGATTGGAACATAGGCAAATAGGGCATAGTTCATGAGTGTTCTTGACTTATGTACCTTACGCATGATTGGACTTTAGGTACTTTTGTTCTAGATGCTAGATCTTGTTATATGAACAGACAAAACCGACCGGTACAATATAAACTAGAAAGCAATAAGAACATTACATGGGAACTTCTATTTATTAAATTAATTATTCTCTGCTTTGAAATTATGGCAAATCATCAAAAATAAGTACTTTTCAAAATGATTCCAAAGCAGCAATTTATATCATCTAAAAGGCAATAAAAACATAAGGTCACCCCTCCCCCCAATGAAGAATTTCTATCCAAAAATTGCTTAAATCGACAACTTAAAATGCCTAAATCGAAAAAATCCTTCTAAAATACAAATTAAAAAAAAAAAAAAACCAAAAAATGCCATAAAATTCGAATTACAAAAACAGAAAAACTTTAATGGTAAATGTCAAAAAAATTAACGAAGCTTCATCAATGATGGATCGGGCTCCATTAATGGTGGGAGTTACTGCTATGAAATTATGGCAAATCATTAAAAATAAGTACTTTTCAAAAAGATTTCAAAGCAGCAATTTATATAAAGTAAACAGCAATAAGAACATTACACAGGAGTTTCTATTTATCAAATTAATTATTCTCTGCTTTGAAATTAAGGCATATCATTTAAATATTTTTAAAATAGATTTATAGAGATCTACAGGAAAATATTATCCAATTTTTTTCAAGGCTGACTTGTCCAGTATTTGTAGTAGGTTTGCAGCATAAACATCCATGGTATAGAAAATAACATTATTTTGAGCCTTATTGCAGGACACGGCACAGTTTGTACTTTCAAAATGAAATGTGATGTAATAGACATTTCACATGAAAAATATAATTTATTGAGCCGACAAATTTAATCAAAATAAATGAACTAGTCTTCGAAATACCTTTAGTTTTATTATGATGTATTAAGTATTTTGTAGTGCTACAAATAGAAGTTGTTGGGATTTTTATTTTTTGACGGTATTAATATGGATTTTTTTACCAGATGAATACAATACTAAACATGCACAACCTTTCAAAAAACCGCACTGAAATTTAAGTACATATACTGTTTTACCATCTTTTCTTACTGAAAATGAAAATTTGAGATCTTCCAAACACAGAACATGAGGCAGTGGAGTTCTTCCAGAGTGTTCTGCCCTCTCAAAAAGTGTGTGCCAATGGCCATCAAATGAAGCTTTATGTGAGTCCAAACACAGAATGGAAATGCAACATTGGTGCATGTCAAAATCACATCGCACTTCATAAAGGAACCTAGTTTGAGGGCTGCAGATTGTTATTTGTCACAGCCATTCGAATCATTTATTATTAAAGTAAAAACCAATTGACCATACAATTCAGGAATAAATCATTTGGATTTAAGCAAGACTCGTTGCATGGAAGCAATATTTGAGGAAAGCCTGTAAAGAAAGTCTGCTATCTCGTCCATCCTGCAAAATTGGAAGGCCAGGGAAAATTGTAGAGGTCGACCAAATTCTATTCACTAAATGCAAAAACGAAAGTGTTTCATTGTCGCTATTCCAGGTGGAACAGACTGTTCTAGATGCCATTAAGCAACATATAGCACCAGGATCCTCCATATATTCTGACTGTTGGAAGACCTACAAAAGTGATGAATTGAATGCTGCAGATTACCAACATTTCAAAGTCAACCACACATACAATTTTGCATATCCTTCTACTGGAGCGCATAGGCAAAATATAGAAAGACTTTGGAAGCTATTAAAATGGTGCAATAAAAGAGTGGGACCTCTTGATGTCATCTGGAGTCATACATAGTGGAATTTATGTGGCAACAACTGTACCATGATGAAGATATATTCCATTCTATATCACAAGCCATTACTATACCATCAGTGTAAATGTTTCTCTAAATAATTTGGTACCAATAATTTTGCACTGAAAGCCTAAAAATTGAAACCTTCTTTTTGCCTATTTTTGTGGAATTAAATTGTGATGCGTAATGTATTAAACTGCGATATTTCTTTTTAAATCTTTAATTGGTATATATGTATGGATTTAATTCAGTAAAAAAGCCTGCTGTTAATTTAAGCCATCTGTTTTATTTTTTAAACCAAATAACCAGTTATTTATTGTTTTTCTTAGTTAATTGTGTTGCAATCTGTTTGAAAAAAGACTTCTCTAAATAATTTTGCCCCAATAAGCCTCAAAATTTGAATGTTTCTAAATAATTTGGTATCAATAATTTTGCACCGAAAGACTAAAAATTTAAACCTTCTTTTTGCCCATTTTTTTGTGGAACTAAACTGTGACATGTAATATATTAAACTGTGATTATATTTCTCTTTTTAATTGATATATGTATATTGATTTAATTCAGTAAAAAAACCTGCTGTTAATTTCTGCCATGTTGTTAGTTAAGTGTGCTGCAATCTGTTTGAAAAATACTACAAATACTGGACAAGTCAGCCTTGAAAAAAATTAGGTAATATTTTTCCTGCAGATTTCTATAAATCTATATTAAAAATATTTAAGTGATATGCCATAATCAAACCAGAATATAATTAATTTGATAAATAAAAGCTTGTGTGTAAAATGTTCTTATTGCCTTTTAGTTTATATAAATCACTGCTTTGGAATCTTTTTGAAAAGTACTTATTTTTGATGATTTGCCATAATTTTAAAGCAGAGTATAATTAATTTGATAAATAGAAGCTCCCATGTAATGTTAATTGCTTTCTAGTTTATATAAATCACTGCTTTTAAATGTTTTTGTAACTCCCACCATTAATGAAGCGCCATCTAGCATTATGAAGCTTCGTTAATTGTTTTGACATTTATCATTAGTGTTTCTGCTTTAGTAATTCAAATTTCATAGCATTTTCTTTTTTTTTAAGTTGTATTTTAGAAGGATTTGTTTGATTTAGGTTTTTTAATTTGTCAATTTCAGTGATTTTTGGAAAGAAATTCTTCATTGGAAGACGGTGACCTAATGTTTTTATTGACTTTTAGTTTATATAAATCGCTCCTTTAAAATCTTTTTGAAAAGTACTTATTTTTGATGATTTGCCATAATTTCAAAGCAGAAAATACTTAATTTGATAAATAGAAGCTTCTGTGTACTGTTCTTATTGCTTTCTAGTTTATATAAATTGCTGCTTTGAAATGTTTTGTAACTCCCACCAATCATGAAGCCCGATCCGACATTGATGAAGCTTTGTTAATTTTTTTCACATTTACCATCAAAGTTTTTCTGTTTTTTGTAATTTGAATTTCAGTGTTTTTTTTGTTTTTAATTTGTATTTTAGAAAGATTTGTTCAATTTAAGCATTTTAATTTATCGATTTCAGTGAATTTTGGATAGAAATTCATGGGGGCGGGGATGTTTGCGTTTGACACATTTTCTCAGATTCTGTTTTTGTAATTTGAAATTTTATAGCATTTTCTTGCTTTTTTAATTTTATTTGTATTTTAGAAGGATTTGTTTGACTTACTTTGCCTTAGGCATTTTAATTTGTCGATTTCAGCAATTTTCAGATAGAAATTTATTAGTTGCAGGCTTATTGGAAGTTGTTAGTACTGCAGCATCACCTAGCAGCCACATTGAGCGTATGTCACAACTACCATAATAAAAAGAAAATTGGAATATGGCAATGTTTAGTTAATATTTACAAATCTGGATTAAAAAAAAGGAAAATACGTAGTTTAAATGTTAATGATGAATATCTATCATTTCTACAACTTAATAACTTATAATTACCTCCCATTATTCCCATGATAGATTCATATTAAAGACATTTCTATATACAAAGTAATGATAAGCAAAATAAAGTTTTAGTGAACTCAGAATTGACTAGCTAAGTTAATTTTACACTTTTTATATACATTCATTCATATCGAGATCCGGTTCCAATGGTTGAAGAGTGATTACCCGAAGACCCCTCTCTTTTCACAAATTAAATGTAACTCTTAACATGATAGGAAAATACATCTATTCAGAAAATTAATCATTCACAAAAAATAATTCTATATAATAAACGTTAGATGAACAAACAACAAATTGTTCTGTTAGAGTGTATGGAAATAAATGTTTTAAAATAAAATGCTTACCTCAAGTTTCAGATAATATTCACTGTAACAAACAAAAGTTAAGTACTAAGGAAGAGAATCAAACCTAGATTTTATTATTAAAAATAATAATAATCCCAACTAAAATTAATTTCCCCCCTTGTTTCTTCCACACTTTTCTAAAATGAAGTGTTCTAAAAAAATGATGAATTGGCTGATTTCGTGTTTTTAATAAGAATAAAATAATAAAAAAATAGTGATGTGTAGATAGATATTTAAAAAAAAATTATAACACATAACATACATAATTTCATGAATCGATCAATTAAATATTTTGTGAATTGAAAGTCTTCCACAGCTCACGACTCATATTGCAGGCGATTTCCTGTGCAGATATGGATGTTTATAGCACTTTCTGAATGGCACTTTCCGAAAGATTCCACATTGATTAACTGACATTTCTTCCTGGTTCTCACATAGATATTCCATTCTGTACAAAGATAGTCTATTAGGCAATTCCAATGTAGACAATATTGATATTTAGGCGGCATAATTAACAGATTAATGATCTAAGCACACAACAATCAATTTCTTTAGCCACAATATATTATATTAATGTAATAAGTACAGGTTTTAAATTAATTACAAATTGCAATATATAAAAAAAATAAAAAACTTCTTTACATGGTAGAAATAAATTATCCACTCATTTTTTTATGCTGGCTATATATACACATACTTTTTCTACATTCACACTTGATTAAACAGTTTACTATAATTTCACTATTTTTATTTTAAAAGTTTAAAATACTTTTCTAAACAAAATATATCCCATTGCTAGTATTAATTTATTTTATAATAAAAGACATTTTTGCTTTATTAACATTTGTGTTAAATTATACTTATAAAAATGATATATGTTTGAACTGAAATCTCCATTTTGTATTGTGATCGAAACCTCTGGTTCCAATGTAGTTAGCTTTCCATAGTGAATGTATAATATTAAAGAGCTATAATTGCATTCTCTTTTATAGTCAGTGTCGTTTTCATTTGTTAGTGTATGAAGTATTTCATTTCTTGCTGTAACTGCCTATTGTTATCCATATATACATATCGTGATAATCGATGCAAGAAATTTGCATTATTATTTCATTCTTATTATTAGGTTACTCGGCAAAGTACTTGATCTTTGACCATTACTAAGTTTGCTTATTACAGTCTATGTCATCATTCTTTCCTTTCTTGTGATGTGTACAACATTCAACACAAATATTATTATACATATATATTTATACTTATTCTCTAAGTGTTTAATCTCGTTAATTCTAACAATTCGAGTTTTCTCTGTTGCCATACATATATAAGAAATTTTGCCACACATGATTTATTATTATTTAATGCAGTACTGACATATTATGCCTATATAGATGTGTTTTATTTCATTAATATTTTACAAATAGTATATTAACCAACTTATCAGTTTAACTAAAGAGAAACATTAACCTGACATAACCTAACATTAAAGGTTGCTAAAGTTTGGTGTAAGATTTTAGAGTTGTTTTCTCACCTACTGGACGAGCCACCAGGTGACACTGCAAAACCACCAAGAAGCCTGTAATTGATGAATTTCTATTCAAAAATCGGTAAAAATCACTCAATTTTAGAAATAGTACCCCCCCGAACGAGAAGTGGGTCAAAATTGCTGAAATTGAATCCCCCCCCTGCACGAGACAAAAATCGCTGAAGTAGAAATTTAAAACAAAAGTTGATTAAAACATCAAATTGTCAAATGGTAGACCCCCCACACACAAGAAATCGGTCAAAATCGATGACATTGAAATGTAAAACAAAAATCGGTCAAAATCGCAGAAATAGAAATTTAAAACAAAAGTTGATTACAACATGAGGCGAGAAATGTTTAGAAACTCCCCCTCCCATAAGTAAAGTGCAAATTATGAATGCTATTTTTAAAATCCTAATAAAAGCCTATGAAATTAAACAAAAACATATTAAATCTGAAAGCGATTTAAAAAAGAATCACTCTCAGTTATCTAACTAACAGATATAATAATAATTCAAACTTTAATAACAGACTAATACATATTAAGTAATCAATGTTCGTATTAACCTATAATAGCATCATTAGAGTTTAAATTCAGTTAATGTTACTCTATTACTAGTTTATATCATAAATTATTGCAAATACTCGGATTAAATTGCAAATATATAAAATCAACAAAATAGAAATAAAATAATCAGAATAGAAAATTGAAATTTAAAACAAAAGTTGATTAGAACATCTGAGGCGAGTAATGTTTACAAGCCCCCGCATAAAGAGTTCAATGAAAAATAAGTAAAGTGCAAATTATGAATGCTATTTTTAAAATCCTATGAAATAAATGAAAAAAAAAACTATAATAAAAGCTTACGAAATTAAACAAAAACATATTAAATCTCAAAGCGATTTAAAAAATAAAAGTAGTTATAAAATGCAAAAACAGCATGAAAAATTGTGGGAAATGGTAAAAAAAAATCACTCCCAGTCATCTAACTAATAGATATAATAATAATTCAAACTTTAATAACAGACTAATACATATTAAGTAATCAATGTTCGTATTAACCCATGATAGCATCATTAGAGTTTAAATTCAGTTAATCTGTTACTCTATTACTAGTTTATATCAAAATTATTGCAAGTACTCGGATTACATCACACATATATAAAATCAACAAAATAGAAATAAAATAAACAGAATAGAAAATAGAATTTGAAAGTAATTAAAATAGATTACCAATTTCCCTGGAGAATGAGTTCATTCAGGAGGTCGTTGATTTTTTCATCCTTGCAAAATGAAACTTGGGCATTCTAGATCTTTCCATTAGTGACAAAATATGGGATATATATATATTATATTTTTCCCATCTATTGATCGAGTTTTCTTTCACTTAAAGTTTGTTATTTTTAAAATAACTTACACACAATTTTGAAATGTAGATAGAAACTGAAAAAACAGTGTAAACATTTTTGGTACTATTTCTACTATAAAGAAATTTCCAGAACTCGGGTCACATGACAGATTGATTTTGCAAGTTTTGTCACTGGGAAATTAATCTCTACGTTTTTAAAATCACCAAGTGTATTTTTTATAGAAAGTGAAAGTATTTTTTTTAAAAATGGAAAATACTTTTTTTCATTTTAAATTATAAATCAATAATATCAACAAATTAAAAATCCTTTTTTTTTTTTCAAAAACTTTATTTTCTTGTATCAATACTGAACATATATTTATAAGTTGTGAGTGGAGGGAGTTTGTCAATGGTAAATGCTTCAACTGTTTTTTTCTCTTACAGTTATTTTTGGAGTTTTGTATTATATAAATATGTTCAGTATTGATATAAGAAAATAAAGTTTTTGAAAAGGAGGATTTTTAATTTGTTGATATTATTGGAGAACATATATATTTTAAAAGAAAAAGTGATTGTACATTTGCTGTGTTATAATATATGATTATAAATCAAATAATTTATACAAATGCATTTTCTCAAAATATTGATCAATTAAGCTTTCTGGGTTTTTTTGGGAGGGGCTTCCTCCGTTATTACTTTTTATTTGGCTTTGGGATGAAAGCAAGTAAAACGAAAACATTATTGTTCTATTTAGTTTGTGCTTTAATAAAGACAAAACCTAACCCTGAGTTGTAATACTTTTTATTTGTTTGAAATGCGGCATTTCAAAAAGTTCGAATGAAAACTGCTGTACACATTCTATTCCATAAGTTTTAAAAGTTTATACAGCTTTTTGTGGACACACACACACACACAACAAATTAGAATTAAAACAAAACAACTAATAAACAGACATTTAATCAAAAACTGACATGCAAACAAATGAAGGCAAAAGACTAGTGATTTCTTTAGGTTATGTGTTTATTTATAATCAATAATAAAGAAATGAAAAAAAAAAACACAAATTCAAGTTAAACTATCGAAGACCTTGTTGCAAAATCAATCTGTCACGTGACCCGAGTTCTGGAAATTTTTTTATAGTAGAAATAGTACCAAAAATGTTTACGCTCTATTTTCAGTTTCTATTTACATTTCAAAATTGTGCGTAAGTTATTTTAAAAATAACAAACTTTAAGTGAAAAAAAACGTGATCAATAGACAGGAAAATATAATATATATATCCCATATTTTGTCACTGATGGAAGGATCTAGAATGCCCAAGTTTCATTTTGCAAGGATGAAAAAATTTAATGACCTCCTGAATGATGAACTCACTCTCCAGGGAAATTGGTAATGTATTTTAATTACTTTCAAATTCTATTTTCTATTCCGATTATTTTATTTCTATTTTGTTGATTTTATATATGTGCGACTTAATCCGATTACTTGCAATAATTTTGATATAAACTAGTAATAGAGTAACATATTAACTGAATTTAAACTCTAATAATGCTATCATAAGTTAATACTAACATTGATTACTTAATATGTATTAGGCTGTTATTAAGGTTTGAATTATTATTATATCTGTTAGTTAGATAACTGAGTGATTCTTTTTTAACATTTCCCACCATTTTTCATGCTGTTGTTTTTTATAACTACTTTTATTTTTTAAATCGCTTTGAGATTTAGTATGTTTTTGTTTAATTTTGTAGGCTTTTATTATAGTTTTTTTTTCATTTATTTCATAGGATTTTAAAAATAGCATTCATAATTTGCACTTTACTTATTTTTCATTGAACTCTTCGTGCAGTAAACATTACTCGCCTCAGATGTTCTAATCAACTTTTGTTTCAAATTTCAATTTTCTATTCTGATTATTTTATTTCTATTTTGTTGATTTTATATATGTGCGATTTAATCTGAGTATTTGCAATAATTTATAATATAAACTAGTAATAGAGTAACATATTAACTGAATTTAAACTCTAATGATGCTATTATAGGTTAATACGAACATTGATTACTTAATATGTATTAGTCTGTTTATAAAGTTTGAATTATTATTATTATTATATCTGTTAGTTAGATAACTGAGAGTGATTCTTTTTTAAATCGCTTTCAGATTTAGTATGTTTTTGTTTAATTTCATAGGCTTTTATTAGGATTTTAAAAATAGCATTCATAATTTGCACTTTACTTATTTTTCATTGAACTCTTCATGCAGGAGGGGTTTCTAAATATATCTCGCCTCAGATGTTCTAATCAACTATTGTTTTAAATTTCTATTTCAGCGATTTTGACTGATTTTTGTTTTACATTTCAATGTCATCGATTTTGACCGATTTCTCGTGCGGGGCGGGTGTTCTACCATTTGACAATTTGATGTTCTAATCAATTTTTGTTTTAAATTTCTACTTCAGCGATTTTGCCCGATTTTTGTATCATGCGGGGGGGGGTTTCAATTTCAGCAATTTTGACCGATTTCTCGTTGGGGGGAGGGGTATTTCTAAAATTGAGCGATTTTTACCGATTTTTGAAGAGAAATTTATCAATTACAGGCTTCTTGGTGGTTTTGCAGCGTCACCTGGTGGCTCATCCAGTTGTGAAAACAACTGATTTTAAGTTACACTAACAATGTCCATCCCCTTGCAAGTTTAAAATTTTACTTAATAGTTAAAATTTTAACTCTCTATGAGCACATAAATGGGTGTAATATTAGGTAAACTTTTTTTCTGAAAGGTTGAGAAATGTATCTCTATACTTCCTCCTTCATTCTTTGATTCTAATTGTCCTTTCATTCCTTCCCCTTAGTGAAGACATTACTTAAAGTCATTCAATGTGAGGATTTGCCATTGGACATTCATTTTTTTGCTTATGGTTTAAAACCATACCAATGTTATGTCTATTATAGATGACATACCAATTTGTGTAGTAACGTCTTTCCTGCTCTTGAGAGTCTTACTGGATTTTATGGATTATCTAACACTAGAGAATTCATCAACATATGTGGAATAACTCATGAACAATTCTGGTAATTCCAAGGTATCTCAGTAAATGTTACAAACTATTCACTAGAGCAAACCCTCATAAAAATAATACAGAACCATCAGTACCCTAGTCATGCATTTTTTTACTGTTCTTAGTTTTTCTCCTACATTTCATTTATTACCTCTCCTTTTAGTTTTCTATCCACTGTTTAGGGTAATGTTGGTAATCAGATACTCATTCTGATTGACCGCAATAGGGTTTTAATATTCTGGCATTATAAGTGCCTTTCATTTTTCTCTTTACATCTAGCCAAAAAGCATCTGGAACTGTCTGTTTCACTATGGTATATGGTCCTTCATATTGAAAGCATAATTTTTGATATTTATTTTCGCAAGGTCTGCTTATCTGAAGGTTTTTTATAAGCACTTTACCTCCTACATGAAAATTATGTAGATTTTTCATTCATTTTTATTCCTTTGTTTTGCCTTGCTAATTAGCCATTTGTTTTATTGTTTTTGCATTTATAACAGGATGTATATTCATGGGTACATATTTTACAATTAATGTAGATATGGCATTATTGTCATTTAATTGGTTACATCCCATGTGTGATTGCCCGGTCATGACTTAAATCTCAGTACATATGTGGATGTTTTATTCATCATAGCTGATTTTAAACATTCTCTTTCAGTGTCTGTGTCATGGTTAGTTACTTCTTGCATCAATATATTTATTTATTCTTTTCTCTTGGCAAACTTTGTTAGGATTCAAACATATGACAAGTTCATTTTTGTGTTCCAAGTTGGCAACCTTTGGAGACCTTCCAAAATGTGAGCTTTTCTTCTCTAAGCACTTTCATCCACGTGTTTAATAAATGTGAAAGAACCCTCATAATTGTTGCAGTTTATGGAACTGAGAACCTTTTTGTATCTTAGCAGGTAATATGGCTGTCTTCATTATTACCTGATTTCCTATGGTTTGGTTATTGTCGTGTTTGGTGTGCATTAGAGATCCGACCTACGAAAAATAATACTAACACCATTATTACAATTAATATATTTATTATATTTACAAATATATACAATATATAATAATAGTTATAAGGTGTACTCTTAGATCTGGGTCTGCTGTTTCCAGCTGCACCTGATAGTTTGTCTCATGGGTAGGGAGATTGACTTCCAGCTGTACAGGACAGCTTGCCTAGAGTCAACAGTAGTATTAGCAGTGTCCGGTCCCTCTGTAGACTTGCCTAGCTATGTGGACAAATAGCGTATTGCTATCATAGAAATGCTTACTGCTGTTTAGGTTAGCAGAACTTCCCTGGAAGAATGCATACTGTCTTTGTAGATTAAACAATGTTCTTCCCCATTTCTCTCAAAAGACAGACTATTTACAGCTAGATCCCTGACCTTACTGGAAACATTAAGATATTCAGTGATCATTACTGCTTAGTGGCCTGTACTAATCATTGGCTATGTGTTTAGCTGTACATCAGCCTATTGGCCAGCAGCTAACAATGCTTAATTTGATCAGATAAAGAAGAAATCTGGAATAGTCCACTTCTGAGGGAAAGGAGGACTATAACATCTTTCCCCTGGCTAACATTAGCTCTAGAGAATATAGTCATGCAGGCATGCTAGAGGACTATCTTCGGTGCTTCTTCTGATTTGCTGCTATCTTAGGCTTGTTGATCCTCTTTGCCTGCAATACTTCACCTGGAGATTCATTCTTTGCTTGATGAACTTGTTCCTGGCTTTTTCTTGTTTTTTATCGAACCAACTATATTAGCCATTCTTTATTTTTCTCTGGTATAACATAAGAAAAATATTTACTTTGTATTTATTGCGAGTAACTTCTTGATATCTGTCTTTTTTAGAATGACCAAATTTTGATTGGTTTATAAACTGCCAACATGTTTGTGGTCAATTTCTTTAACTGTCTTAAGGAAAAAGAAACTTTTTCTCAATATACCAAATCTGTTTTTTATTCGGACTGCAATGAGATATTTATTTATCCCCTTAAAAATATACGTCTAATTGCGTATTCACTTATTTTATTTTTCCCAGAAATAAGTGATTTTAACAATCACTGTTTTGTAAATACGACGAATGTTTATAATTGCGTATTTTATTTTTTATTTCCCAGATGTGGGGGAAAAAGAATATGACTGCATCCAATTCAGTTAGCTTGGGCAGACGTGTTTTTCCAGCCATGGGAAGCCAAAAATCTGTTCGTTTGTACAATATTTGTGTGATTTAATAATCACCGATTCATAATTTAATGAGTGTCTATATAAGTATACACTTGTGTATTTATGCTCCCATTTTTTCCAGCCGAGGGAAAAAATTCTTTTGTCTGACTGCACCAAAACCTGTTGACATGGACAGTATTTAAGTAATTTAATAATCACCTCTTTGTAAACTTAGAGGGTCTATATAAGTGCACACTCATATATTTTCCCTCATTCTATCCATTTTACTGTTCATATCCACTTTTATATGATCCATCTTGCTGTTCAAATCATTGTTCATGTGACTTATATCAATTTTGGTTGCTATTTTTGCTTCCAAATTGCTCATGCTTTCTCTCATCTCTTACATCATTATTTGGAACATTTGTGCACGATCATATTTTCAGTGGTCTGCACTACTTCGACTCTGGGTGGTTGGTTGACTTTGTTGGCAGGGGTCTCTTGAATTTTAGAAACTGCTTGATTTCTAACATGTGCCTGTGGAGAGTGATTAGCTTTAATGGAATTTATTTGTGGAGGTAGGATTTGAGTATCTGGATTAGTATTATTTGTACTTGGTACAATATCTCCCAAATCACTATTAATAGGACACTCCTTTTTTATCTCTGGAGACCTGAGATGTCCAACTAATAGAAAATTCAGGGCCAAGTATAATAAAAGAATGTTTAGTACCAGGCAAGATTTCTTGTAAAATGATGGCCATTTGCTGTCTATTTGAATTGCCAATAAGAATTTTACCATCCCTTCTACATGTAAAAGACCAAATGTTGATAGCTAAACATGTTGAGCCAGGTGAAGATAGAATAGATTGACTAAGAGTATTATGTTTAACGTGACTATGTACACTCTGAAGTCTTTTTAAAAATGGTTCATGATTTGCTAAATCATCTGAACCATCTTCAGTGCTACTAGTAGTATGCATGATGGCAAATTTTCCATCTTACATAAATTGAAACTGGCCAATACTATACTTGTTTAACTCTAAAGCAGTGGCCTTCAACCTTTTCACACCTGCGGACTGGTAAAAGTAAGGATAAGATTTCACAGACCAGCAGAAGTTTACAGATAAATTTTTATTTGGGGGGGGGGGGAATGTTGAGAAATATGTTGTCATCACTGAGACAAAAGATAGACACCAAAGTTATTTTTTGTTTGTTTCTATTTTTAAAAAAAGGTAACAGAAATTGGTTTTAAAAATAAAAGTTTTAGTATTTTAATGGTATACAAATAAAGCCAAAAAAATATTGCCTTATAGGCCAAAAAAAAAAGTGGGCGTATTTTTAAACAAAAAAAAAAAAAGAAACTTAAAAAAGTCAAAAGTTTTGATCTTACTTTATTTTGGGGTGGTGGGGGTGTATTGAGAAATACTCTGTAAAAGTTAGAAACAGAACTTATAGCCAAAAAAAAAAACACTAAAAATGAAATATTAAAAGAGAGAGTAGAAAAAATTTAAGAGATCAAAAAAAGCCACGTTACATTTTATTGTTTTAACAATGCTGACAAGCAGCCGTGATTGGCTATCAAAAGCCAACCGGAGTTTGTGTAATAAAAAACTTTTTTCTACCCCCCCCCCACATAAACATCTGTGATAAATAGAAAAACAAATTAATTTATGTATGATTGATTAGATTTTGTTTTTGTTCTGTTTCTTTTTTTTTTAATAAATGTGATGAAAAAATAAATAAAAATTGTTCATATTAATTAAAAGTGTAAAATTTTATTATTTTGTTATTATGCCAGTCTAGCTGCGGACCGACAGGAAACTTCTACAGCCCGGTGCCGGGCCGCAGCCCAGTGATTGAAGACCACTGCTCTAAAGCTTCTACATCACTCCAAGCATACAGACAATGTTGATCACATAGATCATGCAGAATCCACCAATTTTGCCAATGTTAAGATTCATCAGGTGAGATTTCCTTTCCATCTTCCATATTTGATATTTTTCCACTTCCGAGCATCAATTCAATGGTACTGTTCTATTAGTTTGTGTCAGCTGCTTGATGGCATTGATGCTATGCAAAAACAGAAGTATAACGTTACCGGGATGCCGGCATAAAAATTAATTTTTAATACCTTTATATGTTAACGTATGTTAGTGTATTTACAAAATCAATAAGTTTGTTGATTTGTTACTTAGTTGATGATGGGGTATATATAAGTTGGATGATAAAAATTAAAATAAGTTCAAAACAATTTTTTCTTTAAATTTTACTCTCATCCTGCAATGTAAGGTGGAACTACTTTGTAAATAAATTAGACAAGTTATATTTATTATATATGTATACTTAATCAAATACCAGATATGTATTAATTAATTACACATTAGAAGGCAATAGTTATGTACACGTCTGCTAATTTAATCTTTGGTATAAGGTACTGTGCGATCTTTTTCATAGATTTAGATATTCAATAATAATCAGATCTATGTGCATAAATAGTTCAACGATAATAGCTATTAATAATTACTCATGCTAAGAATAAAATGCTGGTGTTATACTCACATGTAAATTAATTAAATGTCTTTAAGGAAAAAGGATTTTTTATTCATTTCATGATGGATTGTTTCTTTTTTTTGGTGGTATAACATATGAGATGGTATACCTATATTTTAATGTTAATAAGGTTGCACATTTGAAGAGTTGTGGCAGGCTGAAGTCTAGACACCCTTAGAGGATAGTGTAGCAAATTTTGAACTGTGAGCATTTGGATAGTGCATTACATAAAGCAGCAGGCCAGTCACCAGAATGGCATTCAAAGCAGTCTCTTTCTATGCCTTTGCATAGAAATAAGGCCAGCGGCAGGTGTATAAATGGCATATTCGTGTTTTTGCATATAAATAATACCATCAAGTGGCTGACACGAGCTAATAGAACAGTGCCAATTCAACTATTCAATCAGATATTTGAATGATTTTTCATAGTAATACAAATGAATGACTATCACAGGTTTTCATATTTTCCCCTAACCACGTCATATGTAGCCTTAATTTCTGTATCAGTTTTTGCTTCTGCTGTTTTAACTGTCTACATTTTAGCTTAAAATTTTTATATCACCTAAACTCACCTATTTTAATTGATTGATCATTTATTTATTTATTCTAGTCTGTTTATTAACCTTGCATTCATAGCCTTATATATATTGTAACGGTATAAAATATGTCGTTACATTAATTTAAGATTAACCTTTTAACCGCTAATTATATTATTGGTTGTATGAGGTAAAAATCAAATCTTTTAATTGGCCAACTCACAAACTGAAGACAAAGCCTATTGTTAAAACATATTCGCCTATAATATTAAATTCAATTCAGATACGTTTATAAAAAGTATATTACTAATTTTTCAGGTTATGAAGAGAACGAAAGTTCTTTCAAAAATAAATTGCTATTTATTTATTCTAAAATATTCAATTTCGGCAACATAAAAGCTATAATATAAACAAAAAGGTCGACTTTTACATTATAGAAAAGTAAATATTTCTTTTAAATATTTCTTTAATATTTTTACTAAAATCTTCAATATTTTTCGAAAATAATTTTGTTTTTTTTAGTATATTTTTTAAAAAACTAGTTTAATTTCTGAAATTATATTTTTTTAATACTTAAAATTGCATTCGAAATGAAAATCTCAGCGTTTTTCGTTATTTTCTTTGATCAGGCGGTTTCTTTGTTCTTTCCAGCCAATCAGAATGTCTTTTTCGGCTGAGAGCTCACTAACAACCAATTACAACCGATGTTCTTTCTTTGTTTAGGTTTAAATGCGTTTTTTTTTTATTTTTTACTTGTAAAATAATTCGGAAGAGGGCACCATCTTACAGAACTTTTAAAAACCTATTCAAAACCTATCAAACGAATTTTTTAGCATAAGAACTGGCAGAGTTAGAGTGACGTCAGATGTCTACGAGGAGCCTCGTAGGAGGCGGGAAAAGGGTTAAAATAAAAACTACGTTCGTAAATAAAAACTAAAAGCTAAAAAATTAAAGTTGTTAAACATGTATACGTATATATATTCGCACAGATGCAAAAGTTTAAAAATTATTTTCTTTTTTTTTTTTAAAAAAAAAAAAATGTTTGAACGCACCTTTTTTAAAAAAAGTACAAGATCTAAAGATAAAATATTTTTGTAAATGGAAATGATTGTTTTATAAATTAATTGAAAAGCAAACTAGCTCTTGGGGCTCTTATAAAAAAAACGGTCAGTTGAAAGATATAGATAAGAGAATAAAAAATAAATTAGATGTCCAATATAGAAGCAGCAATGAAGGCCCGGACCATAATGGAAATTATTGCAACAGGAAATGATGTTCAATGAATCCGGAGGACTACTATAAAAGGAAAAATATTGAAATTAAGAGGAGTTCCAGCTTGATTTTTGTGAGAAGAGCGATAAGATGCACTTGTCGCTCTCTCTCACTTATTTCAAATAAAATGACTGTAATACCAAGATTGAACTAGCTTAGGCCTCCTCCAGAACAACAGACCCGATTTCAATTAGACGTCACGGGAATTGACACCAGGAACCATGATTCTCCTTCTGTAAGGCATGAACTATAAAATTTAAAAATAATTAAGAACTTTCATTCAAGCTTTTAATATTCAGAACCTAAATTTTAAAATGAACTGTTATCTGACTTTCAAATTGATAATTAATGTTTAGATTTTATACATTTAAGTTTAAAAAAAAAATCATTTCCATTTGTATTTTTTTTATTTCTATTTATATTTATTTGTATAAATTATTTAAATGCATTAAACTTAAGTTGAGTATTGACGCTTGCATAGATTCGTTCACGTTTAATTATGTTTTTGTTTTCATATTTGATTAGAATATATAGACATTCGGTAAATAATGATATCTTACGTTGAATATCTAAAATATATTTATTTGGATGTCTTTTTAGTTATTGGTGTCAATGCGGCATCTTATAATGAATGCCATTGGGTTTCTTGTAAATTTCCCTCTGCAATTACATCAATGACTTTATATTTTGATCGTTTGTTTATTTTGAAATGTTTTTGAGTGTGTAATCTATGTAGTCAATCTATGCTCAACATTAAAAAACAAACTTTTATAAATCCATCTGTGCAAACTTATATAAATGTTAAATTTAAGTTAGGCATGAATGGCTATATAGATTTGTAAAGTTATATTAATTAATTAGAGGAGGATAATCTTAGGTTATTTGTTTCGTAGTTAAATTAGGTCAATGGATTGGATAAATTGGTGTAATTAGTAGATGTAGTATGAGGTTTGCTACGTGCAGGATCTCCATTATACGCCACACACCCCTTTTTGCCTATGGAAGGAAATAGTAAGAAGGAAAACACAGTCCCTTCCTATGGAGTTTTTTTTTATTGTTCTTCTTGCCGGCAGATGTAGCATTCCTGTTTGGTTGAGAGTCAATGTCTTCTCTAACCATACTGTTCAGATGTACATTCCTGATAGTATGGTATTTTGTGCTGTCATATTTTCATGCTACATTGAATACATCACTGTAACAGATGGATTAACGCCGGTTTGACTGCAAACTTTTGGCCTAAGGTTAAATAAGGGATAGAATATTTTCTTTTCAAATGCAAATCTATGTAGTTTATTCAAACTCGACAATCTTAAAATAAATATAAAATTCATCTGTGTGGATGATTTAAAATCTTAAAATAATAATTTATATTACAAGAATATTAAAATTTAAAATAATAAACATTATTCCTCAAATTTTAAAATAATTATATATGTGCGAAAATAAATGTTGTTTGTGTATTAATTACTGGCAGTGGCTTTTATTTTTTTATATTTAAGATACAAATTAAACAAGTTATATATATTATCTCTGCATCTCCACTGAGTTAATGACTTGGGCTAATGGTCTAAATATAAAATAAAGTGGGATCTTAACAGCGCATATCTGCCTACTCTATAAATTTTCTAGGTTCAAGTAGCCTAGATGGCGCCCTTATAGTGCAGATACGGTAAGACTGTTGATCACCCACATCGGACCATTATAATATATATATACACATTGAAATGTATTTATTTAAAATTTAGTTTAGATTTATTATGCGTAAGTACAACAGTGGTTTTTATTTAGATAGATTCATTGTATAATAAGCTCAGATAAAATGTTAAAAAAGATTTTTTTTTAAAAAAATTCCAGTCCATTGGCAGGACCTCCCTAGAAACTAAAGTATGGGTGGGGTATATGTTCATGCCGAACATGTTAAGCATCAGATGTACCAGTCCAGGCGATAACATGAGAAGAGGTCACACCTAACTATGGTCAGACCTAGGGTCTTTGGGTAGGATGCTGGAACTGACACGATGAAGTACATAACCTATGATTGCACCCTCTTCTAATAGACCAGCTCAATACTCATTTATTAAATTCAGATGCAATTTGAGTCAGTTCACCTATACCTCATCCCTTTCTTTCGGCTCCGTTATATCACAGAATTCCAACTCAGAGAGCGTTCGCTGTTTAATCTATTAACAGGGCATACTTGTGCATACTAACAAGTACATTACCTTATCGAGTTTTTATTAATGAGCTACCTCTATCTAAAATTTTTAATAATTTGTTTATCAATATACGTGTAAAATAATACAATGCTTGTATACATGTATGAGGTATTGGCTTTGTCGTTGAATGCAAAGAATGGCTTAGTAAACTAAAGAGACTATTAGTTCAACAAGTTTTATAACATTTATTTTATAACACAAAATAAAAAAATAATGAGAACATTAATAATAAAAAGAAAATTGGAATATGGCAATGTTTACTTAATATTTACAAATCTGGATTTAAAAAAAGGAAAATATGTAGTTTAAATGTTAATGATGAATATCTATCATTTCTACAACTTAATAACTTATAATTACCTCCCATTATTCCCATGATAGATTCATATTAAAGACATTTCTATATACAAAGCAATGATAAGCAAAATAAAGTTTTAGTGAACTCAGAATTGACTAGCTAAATTAATTTTACACTTCATATATATATATATCAATTCATATCGAGATCAGGTTCCAATGATTGAAGAGTGATTACCTGAAGACCACCCTCTCTTTACACAAATTAAATGTAACTCTTAACATGATGGGAAAGTATATCTATTCAGAAAATTAATCATTCACACAAAATAACTCTATACAATAAATGTTAGATGAACAAACAACAAATATGGAATTCTGTTCTGTTAGATTGTATAGAAATTAATGTTTTAAAATAAAATGCTTACCTCAAATTTCAGGTAATATACACTGTAGTAACAAACAAAAGCTAAGCACTAATGAAGGAGATCGAACCTAGATTTTATTATTAAAAAAAAAATCCCAACTAAAATTAACCTTCCACCCTCATTTCTCTCATGCTCTCCTAAAATGAACTGTTCTTAAAAAAAATGCTAAATTGACTGATTTCGTTTTTATAATAATAAAATAATAAACAAAAAAAAAAGAATAGTGATGTGTACATAGATATTTAAAAAAAAAAAAAACACATAAGAAACATAATTTCATGAATTGATCAATGATATTTGGTGAATTGACAGTCCCCCATAGCTCATGACTCATATTTCAGGTGATATCTTCCGTGCAGATATGGATTGTTTGTTGCAATTTCCGAATTGCACCTTCTGAAAGACTCCACATTGGTTAACTAACGTTTCTTCCCAGTCCTTGCATAGATATTCCATTCTGTATATAGTCTATTAGGCAATTCCAATGTAGACAATATTGATATTTAGGCTAGCACGGTTAACAGATTAATGATCTAACCAAATGACTATCAATTTCTTTAGCCATAATATATTATATTAATTTAATAAATACAGGTTTTAAATTAATTATAATTCACAGTATATAAAAAAATAAAAACTTCTTTACATAGTAGAAATGAATTATCCACTCATTTGTTTTGTACTTTTTCAAAATTCATGCTTGATTAGACAGTTTACTATAATTTCACTATTTTTATTTTAAAAGTTTAAAATATTTTTCTAAACAAAATATATCCGATTGCTAGTATTAATTTGTTTACTTTATAATAAAAGTTCTTTTTACTTCATTAAAATTTGCATTAAATTATATTTATAAAAATTGATACATTCAAACTAAAATCTCCATTTTGTATGGTGTTCGAAATCTCTGGTTCCAATGAAGTTAGCTTTATGTAGCAAACATACAATATTGAAGAAAAAAGGGCTATAATTGCATTCTCTTTTATAGTCAGTGTTAGGGAGCTTTTATGTTGCAACACAAGAAAAAGATGGTTTCATCTTTCTCTTTATTTAAATTTCTATATATATATATAAGCCAATCTGAAACATTTTAACTTAAAAGCTTGAAGCTTTAAACATCTCCACATTTAACTCACTGCATAATATTTATAAATCAATAACATGAAATCTTTCGATTTACTACAAAGTAATTTTTCAGATTTTATGAATTGACAGTAATGTATGTAAATATTATTCATTAAGTGCAAGCAGTTCATAATTAAACATATAAATAAAATTATTAAGTTAAATAGAAAATGTAATATAAATTTTAAAAGTAATAAATAAATAAAAAATCTTAATGTATTAAGATAATAAATATATAAAAAATTATAATGAAAATATTGAAAAGTGCATAAATGGTGTATATGTAAAAAATATCAGTAAATAATATTAAAATTAATCACATAGATGAACTGGAGAATTCAATTAATACAAGATTGAAACAACATAAATGGCATAAAAGATCATTTATATGCATTCAATAGGAAGATATATAAAAACAATTGACTGCATTAATAATAAAAAGGTTAAAAAATAAATGAAGATATACTAATTAAAAATATTAATCTAAGTTTAAATAAATATTTAGGTTTAAAAACCATTGATATATAAATTAAAAAAATAAAAGAAAGTAATAGCCTAGCTACAAAAAATAAAACTAGAGGGAGTTATTATATAAAACAGAAAAATTTTAAATTTAAAAATTTGTCAATTGGTGAAGTTTGCAGCTATGAGAAGATGATGATTAAAAAAATAAAAATTAAGTAATGCATGATTTAAGTACATACATTTTAAGTTTTAAAAAATGTAAATGAATAATATAATAATTACATTATAAATAAAAAAAAATATAAAGGTAAAAATATAAAAATATATATTTTATTTTAAATATTTATCTTTATTAAACAATATATACATATTTATAAGGTTTAGTTATTTTTTAAAATCTCTTTTTGTTTTTGATTACTTACAATTTATGATACATTAATAAAATATGACCTTATATTTATGTCTTTATATTTATCATAATAGGTGGCTGTTAGTAAGTAGGTGTCGCACTTTGTTTCTTATTGGTCTGTCTTAATTTTATCTTTGGTTGATTGCTATTATGCCTTTGTGTAATGAATATCTTCTTTCATAAAATTATCTATTTTCATATTTCGCATGCTGTAGATGCTGCTCATCCCCAGATTTTGATCATTTGTTTTCTTGGTAAGTATTTATCCCATTCTTTATCAAGTTTTTTAATCCAATTATATTTCTTATTGCCAAATATTAGTGAACATCTTATTTCCTACATTGTTCTAATTGTGTGGATAAATACTATAGCATTGTGTGGATCAAATCTCTTGATGTGTTGGTTAATCATATCTTATAGATTAATGATTGGAGTTTTAGATACTTTAATTTTTATTTGTTTAAATGCTCTACACTCTTCAACCAGGTGTATGATTGTCTCTTCACTGTCCTTGCAGATTGAACACTGGATCTAGATTCATGCATAGTTTTTTATTTAAAAATGTTATCATGAGGTGTATCCCATACAATTTAGAGACGATTTTCACATATTTGTGGGGTATATAGATTGACTGAAAATTTCTTAGAACTTTACTTATGGATATGTTTAGCCATGATTTTTTCTGATAATTGTTACTTTTTTTAAGGACACTGTATTTTAGCCCTTCTAAATTAGACATATTTAGCTCATCTTTTAAGTCTTTATATGCTATAAGTAAATCGTTCACAAAGGATCTTGTTTCTTTTTATACAATTTTATGTCACATTCTGATGGGTTGAAAGTCTTATTCTTTATTACATTTATTAGAGTTTTTGCTTTAATAAATGACACAAATTTTATTATAAAAGTTTAAAATAATATAAATATTAAATAAAATATAATTTTAAAATGAAAGAATTTTTAAGATGAATAATTACAAAAAACACAAATATTTGTATAAATGTATTTAAAATATGAATCATGTATATTTAAATAGAATTATAGTAAAATATTTTTTTTCTTTGTAGTCACATATATATTTAAATATTTTGTAGCTCTGAAGAAGACTGCTGGATAGTCAAAACTGTAAGGAAATAAAATTATTTGAAGAAAACATTATGCATTGTATGAAGTACAAAGAGTTATTATTAATTATATAAGTTAATAATCGATACATGGTGTAGCCTTTTATTAGTAACTACAAATTAAAAGAAAGACAATACTAATAGTGCATAGGCTGAGATATAAAACAGGGTGTCATGATAGAAAATATCAATGTGTTCTTTTCTAGATATTTTATTTCCCTCTATTAAAAAAAAGTATTATAATTGCATTCAAGAGAAAATAAAACAGATTGAAGTTTGTTTATGCTGAAATAAAATAAACCAGGGTTACTAAAATTAAATATTAAACAGAAAATTATCAAGTTATTAAAATTAAATATTTGTTTTTAAAGCAAATTCAAATTTAAAAAGCAATACATTTTCTTTTCTTTTTCTTGTGTCTCCCTTGTTTTTTATTTTTTTTTTGAAAAAAAATTGTTTGTTAAAAAAAATGTAATTAAAGATTGATTAATTAAAAAAGAAAAGATAATTTTGGAGCTAATCAGCTTAAGATTAAAAAATATATACTTTTGAAAAATACTTTTTGAGTAATAGTGACAATTACTTATAAATTGACTGAATTAATTTAATGAGAATATGTTTGTTTAACGGAGTGAATGCAGAGATTTATAACAGACCACTAAACTATAAATGGAAGCTTTGTCAAACAAAGTGATTAGTTGCAAACTTCTGTAGTAAAGTTAGATACAGCTATATATTTGCCAGTAAGAGAATACTCTCAATTTTTTAAGACAAAACTACGAAGTGACAAATACACTAATAGTTTGTGTGTGCTTAGCACGAGTGGCTAATTCACTCTCTACATGTATTCATCTCTGCCCTAGTATATAGCTCCACAAAAGATTACAAAATCCAGCTCTAATAAGAAAAGAAAATGAATTGATATCCATCATCATTGAATACATATTTTCTTTGCTGAGACATGAGTATGGCAGTTTCTGACTCCTTCCAAGATTGTACCTAGTGAATATATTTAACTTGTAACCAACTAATAATAAAAGATACCAGTGCAGACCATCTTAACATGAAGAAGAATAAAAGATTTTACCATTCATGACCAGCCTGAGAAAGCAGAAAAAATGAACTGAAGGTAGTACATAAGTAAAAGTGTATAACCAGTTTGACATATTAAATGAAAGTTAAAATGGATCAACCAATCGATAAACTATGAATGAGCAAACTGTCCTAGGATTTCCAGAAATCAAAAATATATCTAAAAATCAGAAATGTACGACTAAAATAGAAGCAAGCACTTTCATTAAAGAAACCATGTAAGATTGTTTTGATATATATATCACAAATGATAGAATAACATACAAAATTATGAAATGATATTTATTTAATTGTGATTATCACCATTTTATTGCATTATGTTTTAATATTTTATTTTGATTTAAAGCAAATTATATATTTGTGTATTTCTGAAGAAATGAGTGTAAAAATGTCTATTTTTTGTTTATGAAATTAAGCTGATTATCAAATTTTTTTTTTATGCTCATAATTAAAAAAATTGATGGAGGCATAGGGAAGAGGAAAAGACGAAAAAAATCTTTAATTTAATTAAGATTATAAAAGATAATGGAAATTATTAAAGGTCATGATATTAAATGTGTTATCAATATTGGCAAGATTCATTACCTAATGGGGAGAATATTGACACATTTATATTGTTGGTACTATTTAAAATAAATTATTGAGTTTAAAATTTTAGCCTTGATTTTAATTCTCATTCTTGCATTTTCTTCAATACAATAAGGGACTAAAAATTAAATAGTTAAATTGAGCCATATCATGGATAAGTCTAATGTATCTGAAAGCTATTGCTTAGTGCCTTATAGAATTATTATCACTTGAATAATAAATGTTTGAAACTGGGTTTCTCACTATTCCTAAAAAAAAAAAAAAAAAACCAGAAGGCAGTACCTTAATGAATCTTTGTTAATTGTACCAATCTAAACAAATGAAAAATACCCGTGAATTCATGTTTTTTAAACAATATTCATAATTTATATGTAGTTAAATGGATATAATTGTGGTAGATGTATATGTCTGAATAAACGATAAGCAGGAAATGTTACTGCCAGTTAGCTAACATTTGTGTTTAAATCCCATTACATTTGTCTCCCAACACACATTCTCATTTGAATGACCCAGCAGTCTGTATGTATACAACATAATTAATATCGGATAATAGACATAAACCCTGAGATAAAGAAAATAATTATTGCATGAAAGAGAAAAAGCTATACAGGTGAGATGGACAAAAAAAAAATACTAGTGAGAAGAACTGGACATGGTAAAACAAAAAAGGAAGGTGCTATTGTTGGGATATGAGATGGGCACACTAATTAATGATACAGAAGAGAAAAAAGGGTAAAAGCAAAAATACAAGGCCACGATATGAAAGCAAAAAAAAGTACCGATGATAGAACAAACATACCACATAATCATGTACAGCACTAAATGTAAACCATTCAGGAAGAATAGGCTGAAAAAATATTATTCAGAGAAATATTGAAAAATGGAAAACTTAGAGATAGTAAAGACTAAATAGAAAATTTATCCAATGAAATTAAAGATGTTCCAACCCAACTGACAAAAGAAATTATGAAAAAGTTGAAGTAAGGATAGTGGGGTTTGGGTAATAAAATTCATGAAGTCCATCAAAAGGTCTGGCAGAATAAAGAACATGATGAAAAGATAAGTCAGTCACTGAAAATAATAGGCATGGAGAATGCAGAAAATGTTAAAAATTTTGCTAGAGTACAAGAGATAATCAATGATCTAGGAAAGCAGACCAGAAAAATCAAAATTAAGAATGTCAATCAACAGGAGAAAATAATTGACAGAATAGTGAAGTTAGGCTGACAAGAGAAATGATGGACAAGTTGGTGGATTGGATACATCCCCAAAAATAAAAGTAAAGAGAATTATATTTGAAAAAGGTTATTAATAAAAGCATTACTAATCAGAATCCACACATACATATTAATATATCCAATTTAGTTAACCAATTTTTAAAAATCAACTTTTTTCAGGAAATGCGAGTGAGGCATTGATCGAATACTTAAATAGCTTGAAAAGATATTTTGGTTTAAATCCAATGTTGGAGGAAGCAAAGGTTATGATAGCCTATAGCCATTTAATGGAGGCATCTTAAGCTTTGTGGAACTCATTTATTTAGTTACATAATTTTAATGAATTAAAGCTAGCATTATTTAAGTGAGTGGTGATTAAAGGGAAGACATCAAACATAGAATATCACAAGAAAAGTGCGAGCCTGGTGAACCATACACTTCATTCTTCAAAAGACATGGGTAAATTGAGGGTTAATAGCTAACTATTATCAGAATCCCAAATTATCAGAATTGTAAAGCATAGCTTTCCAAGACATATTGAAAGGATGCTAATTGGCACAGACAAGCAACTACGGAACAAGTTGAAGAACTGTTGAATACATTTGAGAGTAGCAAAAATTTTTGAAAAAGATGGGAGAACTAAACCTCTGCAGAAAATGCTGTATAGGAGGATAACAGCCCTTGAATCAATGACATACAATATGGAAAAAGAAATGGGCCACTGCCATGAAAAGAATAAGAAAAAGGTCAAACAGTAGATTGTCTAGAGTTCACATAATCAGAGCACTGGAAGTGTGTCAAATAATTATACTGGTGAAAACAATTATCCTGTCTATCAGTCACCATAACTTGGGAAAAATTCAATTATAGTTAAAACAGAGCGCAAAACTCTGAAATTCAAGGTGTTTTAAACAAGGAGGGACTTTGGTAATCTGTCCTCACTTCAGAGCCCTATGACAACATAGGAAACAAAATGCAAGAAGGTAATGTAAATGAAATAGTAACAGGGTGGAAAAAGTATCACAATTCACATGCCAGGAATATCCTTAAATTATGATAATATTAAAATATATTATTGTTGAAGCTCTATGAGATTCGGGAAGTCAGATATCCCTAATATCAGAGAGTTATATGACCAAAATATAAATCTGAATCCACATATTAAAACTTCCATTAAGATCAACACATCACCTTAGCAAATAATACCTAAGATAAATTAGCATCCTAACAGATTTGGGTGCAAATGTAGATTGAAAGAACATGAGTAAACCATGTGTTATTGATATTGGATGGACAGATTTATGAGATCATTCTAGAGTTTGACTTCATGCACAAAACTTGCTGCCTACTGGATTTGCATAAATATCAAGTGACATGTGAAAATAAAATCATACCATTCCTACCAAAAATTATATCAGTCAGCAAAAAAGTAGTGTGTGCAGAAGTGTCCTCAATGATAAGAAATAATGATCAAAATTCAAGAATCTCTGCTATTAAAAAATGAACAATGTTTTAGAATTGAACAAATATTCCCTAGATATGTGCAGATGATGGAATGGAAAATAATATGTAAATGTTTATTACCATTTAACAATCTTTTGGTAGTAGTAAAACAAAATTAGTTGGTCAGATTGTGCTTGGATGCATGTTAATTATATATGATTACAATGCCTGATCATAATATTCCTCCTCCAATCTATGATTTATTAATAAAGTTTAGAGAAAAATAACTAGCAGATAAAGCTACATCTTGAAAACTGTTAATATAGTCTTTGATTTTATTATTTCAAAAGAATGTCTTTTGGCTGAAGAGTAATGGTGCAGGGTTACTTCAGTGTTTAGATAAGGTATTGTCAGGTAACATATAACACATACTTGCCACATATGTTGATGTAGTCATACTGTCATTGACATATTTGAGGATATTCAACATTTGGAGTTGTTTTATCAGGAGTGAAAGTTAAGCGATAAAAAACAATTTAAAAAAGAGTATCCTAGTGACAGAAGTTCAATTTTTAAGAAATGTGACTATTAAACCCCATTATAAAAAACTATGCCAAAGTACCCAGGCAACCCAAGATTTTCCCACCCAAAGACCAAGAGACAAATCAGGTCCTTCCTGGAAATTACAATTTTTATAACAAATTCTCTAAAAATCTTACTATGGATATGGAGTCTTTATTATAGCTCTTGAGGAAGGATGTGCCTTGGAAATGACCTTTAAACATGATGAGGATTTTTAAATAATTAAAGATAGATTTCTAGATCAGGTAATGCTAGCCTGTCCAGATTTTAAAAAAACTTTTTTACATATGGTTCACCAATGGTGACTAAAATGAGCCAGGAGTTTTCTACATTATTAGCCAATTACTGAAAGGCCCAGAAATAATTTATACAGTAACAGAAAAAGCTTCCTTCCAAAAGTTAATTTTTACTAGGATCTGAGGTAATTGTCAGAAAAACCTTGAATTTTATATCATATCTACCTATTCAATAGTTAATTAGTGAGGTGGAGTTTGTTACTTCAGGAATTCAATTATACAATTAGATATTGCAAGAGTTCCACAAATATAGTAGCCAATATATTGAACTACAACCCTGTTCAACAAGACCAACTGCCCTTCTGTGCTGGTAATATATACATTGCACAATGAGTCAACAGAAAGGGATTTGCAACATTTATTTGAGACAGAGAGAAGATCCGCATTGTAAGATATTTCAGTATATTGAAGGAGGGTGGGATGAGGGTAATCTCGTGGAAAAATAGGGACTAATAAACAATAAAAGAGAGAGAGCATTCTATAGTGTGAAGTGGGTGGTGATTCAAATCATAATAAATTGTAGTAATGAAACCAATTAATAATGCATACACACTCTTTATATGGGCATTAAGGCATAAAAAAAATAGGGAGATTATTAAATAATTTTACTGGCCAAAAGTATATAAGAATGTGAAATCTGTGCTGAACAGGGGTGAACAACGTTTTTCATCAGTGAGCTGGATGAAATTTTCTTATCATAACTTGAGCCAGAATAGATTGAACAATTTAACAAAAAATTCAGAACATAAAAAATGTTAAATTAACATATTTTAAAAAATTGTAAATACAAAATTTAATGACCTAAATAGGAATTGATTATAGATAAAAACTAAAATTTACAAACGCTTCTGTCATGATAAAAAAGTAAATACAGAAAACTTATTGTTACAAAACTTGTATTTGGAATAATCTTGATTTATGATTGTATCAAAATTCAACGGTTATTCATGATCTGATTTTGCTTTTTATATTTTTCATTAAAGAAAATATAGTTTTGCGTAGGTATGTCAATTCAAAGAATGTCAAATAATTCTGTGCATCATCCAGAATATTTGTAAACATTTCTGGATTTAAAGATGCATGAAAGTTTGTTATCATTTTTTCAGCAAATTCATTCTTTAATATTAAATTTGATAGCAAATTTATCAGTTCCAACTGGACACAAGGTGGTGCATCATTGACATTACAAATAAATGATAGGCTTACTAAAGATATATCTCTAGAAATTTTTTTCAGTGTCCAGTGGCACTCTATTGCTCGCTGGATTGCAACTATCAATAACACAATATAAAATAATTAATGAGGCAGACCGGCAAGTAGGTTTAGAACAAAGATTTACAGGATTATATATGAGTTAATCACTATTAATATATACAAAGTATGACTAATATACACACGCTATTATTATATATAAATAAGGGGCCTGAAGGCAGAGTAAAATAATAGAGATCAATACAACCTGTTATAGTTCCCTAGGTTTACTTTGGCACGTCCGGAGGTAAACCTCTCTGCAAGGCTAGGTGAAACATAGGAGCTGACTGGAGCACCCGAGGAAATGGCACATCTACCTTTCAAGAGCTTCACTTAGCAAGTGTCCTCTCTCAGTTCAATATTAGATCCATTACTTGTCACGCCTTGATTTTGGAGTAGCCTCCCTTCATTGGCCATCCGCTGACCACATGGTGGTCATCTCTCTAGTTCCTATACGATACCTGATTAGATAATGCCACGCCTTTAGCATTGTCTATTTAAGTAATGGTTTTGTTTACATTATCTAATCCTTCTTGATAAATTACTTTTAGTTTAGCGTTAATATATCATTTAATTATTTACAATACAATATTAGCAATCAGTTTGTTTTACATTTATTTTTATTTCTAGTTAAACATATTTTATATATACACGCATATACACACATATTTAGCACACCTCCCCCAAGTTCAGAGATAGCATTTTAGTTTGTTGATTTTTTTTTCCTCTGTTAGCACGTAATCACTGAGGTGGGAGGGAATTTTACTTTCCCTCTTAGAACGTTGGGGGATGTCCAATTCTGCGTCTGGAGCGTCATCTTTTCTCGGAAATGGCGGCAGCGTTTGTTGTATACTTTTGTCTTTACGCAATTGATTTATGTGTTTGCGTAACTCTCTCCCGTTCTCCATTCGTACAGCAACCACTTGCTTACTTAAATGTCGCACAATTTCCACTTTAATCCAGAATCTATCCTGATTATTTCTAACCATACGCGGTCTTGTGGTGAGAATTTATAGTTTATGCCTGAAGGTACTTCGGTGTCCTTCGTTGGTATAATTTTGTCAAGCTTTGTTCGCAGTCTGCAACCTAGATATTTCTCTGCAGGTGATTTACCCGACTTAGCTGTAGGCATAGAGTGTTGATAAAGAAGCGCGTTAAAGACCACTTCGTGCAGACTTTGTTTTCCCATTTTATTGATGGCGGATTTTAAATTCTGTAGTTTTTTCAGCCAGTCCAATTGATTGGGGGTGGTAAGGTGGAGTAAATATGTGGTTAATTCCCCATTCGTGCAACGAGTAAGCGAACTTTTCTGATGTAAAACCTGTGCTGTTGTCGGATACTAGGGTTTCTGGGAGACCGTGGTATGCAAACATTTCCAACAGTTTGTCAATGGCTTCATCCGAACCTGTGTTTTTAACTATTTTATATTCGGCCCATCCTGAATAGGCATCCACTGCTACTAGAAATAATTGTCCTTGAATAGGACCGCAGTGATCTATATGAATTCTCTGCCATGGCTTGTCTGCTTCTTGCCAGGACTCGAATTTGGCTGAGGGTGCATTTGCACACGACTGGCAGTTTGTGCAGTTTTTTATGCATTGCTCTGTCACTGTTAATTTTCGGCCACCAGACATAACTACGAGCTAACGCTTTCACCCTTACAATGCCCGGATGACCTTCGTGCAATAAATTAAGTATTTGCAATCTGCCGCTTACGGGGATTAGTACTTGATCACCTCTGAGTATACAGTCTTTGCAAATGGACAGTTGTTCTCAAGCTTTCCATAGTTCTATGTGCAAGAAAGATGGTCTTTGTTTTGGCCAACCTTTGCTGATTTTTTCCATGATCCATCTGTAGCCAGTGTCTTCTCTGGTCCATGCGGCTACCTTTGTGCTGTTAAGTGTCTGGCTGTTTAGTGTGTCGATATAGTTAATTTCTACATCATTTACTTCTTTCTCGAGCTGATCTGGCATTCACGATAATGCGTCGGCATGACCGATTTTCATGCCTTTTTTGTATTCGAGGTTATAATTGTAACCTGCGAGTATGTTAAACCATCTCAACATACGAGGGCTTAAATGTTCAGGCATCTGTTTCGTGCCTAGAATTCCCAAGAGTGGCTTATGGTCGGTTATTAATTGGAAAGGATAACCATATAGATATTGGTGGAATTTACGAATTCCGAACACTATGGCGAGGGCTTCCTTGTCTAGCTGGCTGTAGTTCTTTTCCGCCTTGGACGAGGTGCGTGACGCGTATGCTATAGGACGTTCTCCGGAGTGGGATGGATGGCATATCACTGCCCCCCACGTCATTTTCTGATGCATCAGTTGTCACAGTTACCTCACGCCCGCTGTCATAATGGACCAGTAGTTTATTTGATGTGAGAAGGGTTTTAGTGTGGAGAAATGCTTGCTCTTATGTCACTTATTATTGCCTCTTTTTTAAAAAAAAAATCAGCATATTTTCAGCTTTTTTCTCTTTTGCAATATTGGAAAGTGAGTTAACTGTTTCTTTTGAAATTATTGTTAAAATAACTTTAGTTTTGTCATAAATGACATGACATTTGTATACACTATTCCTTTCCCTTATAATGATAAATTTAATTCATTTTGATATATTAACATAATGGAGAAGAAAAAATTATTCAGCTATTGTTCATCCTTTAATTCACAAAATTTGTTAAGCTTGTTTTTAATATTTAAAAAGTTAACAATTTCATCTAACAAATCATGAAATCATTTTATCACTTTTACAAGATTAAGCGAATATCAATCAAGTCATATTCAATTTCTTTCAAAAATGTTATGAATTGTCTGTGATTTAAAGTTCTTCCATGATCAAAATTAATTACTTTAATTACAACCGATATAATATTCTTGTTTTAAAACTCTTTTGCAAAAAATTTCTTGATGAATTCTTCAATATAAAAAAATTATTTTTCCTGGAATATGCTCTTTCATCACTTCTTTTTAATAATCCAGTGTTTTTCCTGTCAAACTAGGACACCCATTGGTTATGATGTTGACAAATTTGTTCCCCTTTATAATATGCTTTTGCAAAGCTTCTTAAAGGGCTCTAAAAATTTTTTTTGACAGTAGTTGTGTTTCATAGAACTTGCTGAAAGTAATTCTTCCATAATTTCAACTCTATAATTTATATTTCAAATAAAGATTAGAAGTTGATTCCTATGGTAATGTCACAGAGCTCATCTAAAGCCAGTGCATAATAAGCAAAAATCTTCCAATTTTAAATGATCACATAAGTTGCTTGAAATATTGTCAGTGCATCTCATAAATCCTTAATGCGAGGCTAATTTTTTCAAACCTCATTTTTTTATCAAAGCATAATAACTCAGCAACATTTATTAAGCACTCCTTTACAAATTCCCCATTAGAAAATGATTTGCATTGTTTTAAAAACTTATGTGCAACAATGTAACTAACTTTTATGACAGCTCTCTTAGTATTTGACAGATTTTCAAAGTATTTTGTTGTTTACACAAAACACTTTAAAATTTTTCTATTTCAATTATTCCAATAAAAATAACTTAAATTTGTCAAAATGTTTTGTCAAAAAATACCTTTTTAAATTATATTCTTTAAAATTGGAAATAGTTTCATTACAAAACAAACAAATACCTTTATTGTCTACATTTGCAATTAAATATATGAATGTTCAATTATCATTAAAAATGAGGCATTCAGCAACAGGTTGTCTTTTTTTTAATTGGCTCATTTTATGGGTTAAAAATTATATTAAATTAAAAATTCTAATAATTAGAAAAATCATATTAAAAAAATCATATACTCATTTATAAAATACCATACAACAATATTATTTTTTTCAATAAAGTCGATGAAACACAAAGAAACTTCATTCAATCGATGCTAAAATAATACTTAAGAAATAATCCTCTTTGATAAGTGCATAGCATTACCTGATTAAATGCACACCACACTGCTGCACACTAATGATTTGTAGCCTATGATTCAACAAATAAATAAGCGCGTGTATTTGCTACTTGCAGCATATAGCATTATAGTGGTGTAAAATCAACATTACTTTATGTCCATTATTCCTGTATTTGGCACATATAAATGTGTCATTGCAATCCCATCAGAACATTAAATTTGCAGCCTATGTTGACAATAAACTTTTCACACAGAAGTTAATGAGATCATTGTCTTTCTCTATTGTATAACTATATTAAGTCAGCAATTTTCTAGTCTCCTAATAATTATTTAGGTATGGATTTTGTCTATTTATAGAGGTCGGATGTGACATTATCATAAACAGGCAGTTGCTCACATCTGATGTTGAATATATGTAATGTATGCCAGAGGACTAAACCGCTTATTAAGTCATAGGTAGGGTCATTAAATTCTATAATTCCAGAAAAACCAAATGGAATTCTAGAGATAAATTTTTATGGTCCATAGCCCCCATTCAAATGAATGGAATACTTAGTGATTAAATACAATGTGATTTCAAAACGAGTGGCTTCATATACTGGATTCCAAGCCAATTCTCAAGACTATTCCTGTCCTTGAAACTCAGCATTTTAGCAGTGGTACAAAATGATTACTACAGACCACTGAACCCCTTTTACGTCAGCTAAATCACAACAATGGTTTTAAAAACAAAGAATTAAACATATTTTGACTTCTTTTTATAACCCCCAATAGAATCCATGTGAACATATGATGCTAGAGCTAGGCAATTGTTCAGGGTGTATATTAACTCAAAATCAAGTAAAACAGGGGGTAAATTACATTAATTGGACTTTTAGTGAGTCCACTGATTTTATTTCTGTTCAGTTATATTATGAAAAGCATATACCTAAGCTGTGAAGAATATAAAAACAGACCTTGAATGAGATAAAAACAAAGCACTAGATGAATTAAAAACTAGAATAAAGAAAACAAAAAATTAATTTCTCTATGCACATATTTCAAATAGAGGATAAGGTAATAATCTGAGTTACTCATGTGAGCTATCCTGAAAAAAATTCCAAAATATGAGGATTTCTATTAATTTATCAAACAGTACGGAAATACTTTTTGCAATGGCAGAGGGAAAAGAAAAAAATACATATAATGCTCAATTATTAAGATGCTTCTTAAAAGAAAATGCAATCTACCATAAAGATTGAAAAAATAGAGGAAACTTTTAGCTGTTGATGTATGCTATCTGTGTTTCAATACTGATGGTGGATGGATTTTGTCATTAGCATGAGTTTGTGTGTTCATGATATTCGATAAAATAATAGATTCTTCACCACTTAAAACTTGAAAGTTTTATAAAAACTAGCCTCTAAATTTCAAAACTGAGCAGGGCTTAATCTACATGATTTTCTATTATGTTTATCATGGACAGTACTATATTATAAGCCACTAGTCTCCAAGTCTCATAAATCTCTATAAGCCAGTTTGCCAAAGATTATTTCTATTTTATATTCTGGGTTTTAAGTTGCTTATTGAGCTTAAAGTAAGATAGTTTTCCCAGTGTTCATCCTGTAGTGTGTACTTATGGTTGTATTTTTTGTTCAACCCATGGTTGTGAGTCAATATTCATATTATTTCAATTGTTAAGAGCCTGTTGAATCACTATTAAAAAAACATCAACATAAAAACAAACTAGCAAAGATTGCACTACCAACTAGTTATATTTTATTACTAGCTTTAAAATAAGAAACGTTTATGATAACCAAAAAAGGTGTGACACCAGATCATAAAACCAAAAATGAAAACAGCTGAGTATGATGAAAATTATAGTTAAAAATAAAAGAGAAATAAAATTGGTTGAGACAAACATACTTGAAAGGTAATTTGATTGAACTTTATTCTCCATTTCAGAAAGTGATATTGTAGCCTTTCAATAGGATGTATCAAAGTGTTCTCTCAAAATATTTTATTATTTTTTGTTAGAAAAAAATATAATTATATTCAAGAAAAAATAAAATGGATTGAAATTTGCTTATCGTAAAAGAAAACAAATCATGATTATTAAAATAAAATATTAAACAGAAAGTTATTAATTTATTCAAATTAAATACTTTGTTTACAAAATGAATTCAAATTGCTAAAAGAATTGTATTTTCTTTTTATCTATTTTTTTTTCTTTTTTTTTTTTTTCAAAAAAAAAAAGTTATTGTTTGTTAAAGAAAATGTAATTAAAAATTGATTTAAAAAAATAGGATAATTTTGAAAGTACATAGCTTGAGATTAAGGTAAATATATTTTTTGGAAAGTAGTGATTAGTTATAAATTAGCCAAGTTAATTTAGATCAGAATGTGTCCATCTGACAGAGCAAAGCAGGAATTTATATCAGTCCACTACATCATAAATGGAAGTTTTGTCAAGCAAAATATGGTTTAGCACCACCTTCCATAGTGAAAATTAAATATAGCAAGCTATATATTTACCAATGGTAGAATACACTCAATATTATAAAAAAACAACAACTATGAAATGAGCAAATATTCTATTAATCAGTATTCCTTTAGCACCTCAGCCCAAGTATGTAGTGCTATAAAAAAGACATAAAATCCAATCCTAGTAGGAAAGGAAAATGAAAAGATGTCCATCATTGAAGATGTTTTCCTTGACCAGATATTAGTATAGTAATTGCTGAGATTCTCTCCAATATTCTATCCAATAAATATACTTAACTTACACTATATAATAATAAAAAAAAAAGATACTGGTGACAACCATCTTAAGGTTCAAGAGCAATGAAAGAGAGAATTTGTCATTTGTAAAATTCGCCAAAAAAACTTATGCAAATCTTCATTGGACTTTAAACATGTGATTGATCTAGTAGTGTACACTATAAACATAATCAGAGCAAGAGAACTAAATCACAGACAGTTCAAGAATTTCTTGGATGAAATGGATTTGATTATTTAGATGTGTTGTATCATAATAATGTATGTTGGTTAAGCCTTGGCAATGTTCTGAAAAGGGTATTAAATCTGAGACAAGAAATTTTGCTTTTCTTTCAAATGAAAGACATTAATTGTGAATTTGTCACTAACATGAAAAACAATGAATGGATATGTGATTTTGCATTTGCAGTTGACATTTTCAATAAATTAAATGAATTGAACATTAAATTACAAGACAAAAATGTTTTTGCACATGACTTATTTGTGGAAATTAAATCTTTCCAAGTGAAACTACAACTTTTGGCCAAATACCTCCATGAACAAAATTTTGTGCATTTTCCAATATTGCAGACTATCAAGTTTGTTCAAAGAAATATGATAAGCAGTTGTCTGTTTTAAGAGGAGTTTTCAAGGCATTTTGCCAATTTTAAATCACTAGAAAATGAATTTAATTTGTTATCATTTACCAGCAATGTAGAAACAGTATTGGATGATTTGCAATTTGAATTGATAGATCTTCAATGCCCTGAAGAAAATTTTTATGAATGTGACACTCACTGATTTTTATGCATTGCTCAATTCACAAAAATTTTGTAATTTGAAAACCTTTGCCCAAATGTTTGTACTGTTTGCTTCAACATATATAAACAAATCAAAGAATAGCTCTGTTTTGTCTGATTCAAATTTATATGCAATTTTATGAATAGGTACTAGTAGTGTCAATCTGGGTTATGACAGTTTAGAGCAGAATTGTAGACAATTGCATAAATCTCATTTAATAAAAAAATAAAATATTTTTTGTTATATATTTTTGTGATATATGTAAACATATTTAATAAATTTGTATGAAAATTATATATTCAAATAATACTTCTATTTATGTTACTTGTGGCCCGCTAGAAGTGTCACGAAAGACAATGTGGTCCTCAGCGAAAAAAGTTTGCCCACCCCTGAACTAAGTACTTCCATTAAAGAAGAAATTCAGTAAGACTATTTTGATATATCACACGATAGAATAACATATGGAATTATAAACTAATAGTTATTTGTGATTACTATCATTTTATTGCATTATATTTTATTATTTTTTCTTGCTTTAAAGTGAATTATATATTTGTTCCTGTCTTTGTGATGAATAAAGTATAATATATTGTAACTGTCAGAATGTATATCTTGCTAAGACACTGCAGAATTCAAACCTCAGACCCGAAACTCAACACTCTAGGAGTTGCCTCCTAAAAATGCTATGTTCAAATCTAAAGTCTCTACTCCACAGCACCACCTACGTGATAACACCTCTGACACTACTAATAGCATAATTTCTTGCCAGTGCCGGTGGTCAAATATATAATTAGGTTAGCTAATTAAAGACTATGGATGATACAAAATATATATAAAATGAAAAATAGACCGGAGTAATGGTGTGGATCGCAGAAAAGAAATAAATATACTTAGACTAATTATAATTTAAATACGGTTTATTAATTAGAACTATAAAATAGCTTTGTCTGAATAAACCAGACTGGGCCATCAAATCATTAAAAGATAAACATACTTTAAATAGATATAATCAAATGCCATTTACATTAATGGCTGGTTAATTTATACAATCTTTCTATACCTGGAGTCAATGCATGATGAAATTTATAATAATGCACTTAAAACAAATATACAATTATAAAAGAAAGGTTTTGTCAAGGGTTGGTGGTCGAGAGGTCAGCACAGCTGTCTTATAAACAGTTGCCCCAGGTTAGCAGGTTCACTTCCAGGCCGATGCTATGACTCATGAAAAAAAAAGGTTAATTCATAATACACGAAGCCTATGGCGAACATAATAAGTGTTGCTTAAATCATTTTATATTCTAAAATCTGTGAAAAGAACTTATAATAATTTCAAGAATGGTATGGACGAAAGCTCGTTGAGCTGGAGTCATGGAAGTGGTTAAGACATGGGTAACTGAATAAAATATCATTTAAATATAACATAGGGAATGGTGGTACTAGTGGAGGCTTAATATATAGAATGGAGTGTGGTATGTTGAAACTGCAGCTTTGTGAAATAAGAAAATACTAAAATTAAAATAGATGGGATGGCATTTCGCCAGGGACCCCGTAGAAATTTAATCACAAACAATCAGAGCATGGCCTATTATGATAAATCCATGGCTAGGTGATTGAGCATATATTCCTTGTATGGCTTCTAGCTCATACAATATCTGGAAGTTGTGAGGATAAAAGGGAAAGGCTGACCCTTAAATCCTTGTATACACAAAGCAAGGTCTCAACATCCTAATGCCTACCCTAGTAACACACAATACAAATAGAACAAATATATGAAAGAGGTAAGTGAACAAGTAAAGGCGCTTAACCAATTCCTTTATTTTTAAAGATGATCCGCACATTCTTGACCTCAATTTTGCAATTCGTAAATGGCATTATAAATACAATGTTATTTGAAAATAATAAAATGGAGTGGAATGCATGATTAAAAGGGGATTAATAAGGTAATACACAATCATGTATTTCTATAATTATAAAATCAATTTATCAATCTCGCGCATATCCTCACGTTACATATTATAACAGAACCACGGGGTACACCATACAACAACATGAATATGGCTAAGTAGTTGGATGATTTGAATGAAATGTGTCAACCAACCTACAACAAGTCATATCCTAAATTTATGATTCAATGGCACATTTGGGTGCATCATGTTACTGAATCAGGAATGGCATATAATAAAGGAATCGCATCTCACTACTGACAGACCTAGGCCTTGGAATAGGATGCTAAAGATGACACAATGAAATGCCCAGTTCCAAATTACATCTACATTCAATATACTAACTTGTAAATTACTGACAATATTTCAATGTAACCTAGACTAGTGCATATTCATTACATCTCCCTTTTTAGGCCCCATTATACCACAGAATTCAACCTCAGGAAGTTCTTGCAGTTAGCTCTCTTCAGGGAAGGATCTACCCAATTATTAACCAAATATGATATATATAAGCATAGATATAGAAAAATACTGATGATGATTAATCATTTAAAAGGGCAATATATAATGATGATGATGATCACCAAACATCTAGTGGTATCAATGCTGAATGATGATGGTGATAATCAAACATCTAGTGATGGAAATGCATAATGATGATGGTGATGATCAAACATCTAGTGGTATAAATGCACAATGATGATGGTGGTCAAACAGAGATCAGATTGGTTTAAACAAGTTAATACATTTATTAACAATATATATAATAAATATTTACAAACAAAAAATAATAAATAAATATTCGATTATCAAGAGTGATTTTCTATCATTTTGATGGCTTCACACAACAGAAACAAAATAATTTGAAGCATATTATATACAAAATTATATTATATAATTCATTAAATATATACATAAAACAAAAAAAAAAAAGAGCAAAATGAGAGTTCACTAATTCTAAAACAACCCCATTAATGTAATTATTAGAATGATATTTTTAGATTAGGGTAAATACATTTATAACTATTTTTTTTACTTAAAAAATATATATATATCCACTCCCATCTATACATGTGTGTAAGTCATAGTAAAAATTAATGATAGATATGATAAAGACCATTTACTCAGTGGATTAATTGTGCACTCAGAAATAAAACAAAATTACAAGTAAATATTATTAAAACTTATTGGTTAATAATATAGTTTTGTTTGTCCTAAAGTTTGCCCCCAATGTTAAATATACAAAAACCTTACTTGAGGTCAGCTTGATGGATCAATGTTAAATTCCAGAAGAATCTGTAAATTTACTTTTATTAAAAATAACCCATATTAATTGACTACGATTCATTTTTTATAAAACATCAACATATGACACATCTATTCACTGCTTCCACTTTGAAATTGCAGGTGATAGAATTTGAAAAATGAATCTTGAATACACAATACATAAACTTTCAAATAGCAATAATAAAAAATAATAATAATCACGTGAATCAAAACAAAATATATTTATCCTGAGGGAAGCAAGCATTCTGTCTACAGTTTAGAGTTTATAAATTTAAATGTCAATCTACCTGTATAACATTCCTGTTCACCAACTCTGTTGATATTTATATCTTTTATGCTGCTTGGTTAAAACAAACACGTACAAATTATCTCTCCTGAAAATATATAAATCCATGGTAGATTGATGTACACCAGTGTTCTCTAAATAGACATCTTGATGGAAAATTTTATAATTTCATAATGACATTGAAGCCAGCTTTGGAACATTCTACAGTACTGGTTTCTTTATCCCCATGGTAGATTGATGTACACCAGTGTTCTCTAAATAGACATCTTGATGGAAAATTTTATAATTTCATAATGACAATGAAGCCAGCTTTGGAACATTCTACAGTACTGGTTTCTTTATCCCACCCACATTGTAATGATTTCTTTATAATTGACTATTATTTATTGTAGCTTAAATATATATAAAAATAGCTTTTAAAGAAAACTCAATTTCTAGTAGTTTCGCATTTGCTTTGCATCATTTCCATAATAATGAATTTTAGCTTGCAGAATAAATTAAGTCATTAGTTCATTCCTGCTAATTATAAAATGAAGTTTAACTTTCCAGTTTCCTTCTATCCAAAATAAAGATTTTATATTATCTTGAAACTACAGATATTAAAATTTTACTGTTTTTAGATACCGAACAGTTTTCTTTTTTTAAAAAAGAACTGCTGTTAGTTCAATTGTTAGCTTACAAGTGAAGAACGCTACTTTATCTCGTGCTAGCTAAAACCTATTATTACAATTTTAATAATAATAAAAATAAAAATTATTATTTATTTAATCTCCATTATTCCAAATTTGATCACTTAACAACAATTTTGAGCTCATATAATTTTGATCTTTGATTATGTCCGTTCTATAAGTCAAGTAATTATTTTAGTTAATGATATTAAATGAAGAAAAGAAAATTAATTAATTTCTCACAATAGACAAAAAAATATAAAAATTAATTTCTCAAATGTTTAAATGTAGGTTTATATATGTATATACTACATGTGTATAAGTAGGTATCTAGGATAAATTATTTGCCTACAACTTGGTCTGAATTCAAACTCTGTGAAAGAAATTGGGACAGGTGTGAAGGTTGGTTGTAAGCCATCTCTTACAACACCCTTCTCCTAAACAGTTAAAATTTTAAACTGGATTTTAAATTTTAGCACTCACAAGTACGATAAGAATGTATGATTATTTTGGGTTTGGCGAAGGGTTGCTACATTAATTTCCTTACTTTCTGACATTTTTTTTCTATTATTTAACAGCTGGTTTTGGGAAGTTCAAATAGTGTGCTGGGTTTGAAGCTTTGATGGTTTTATAATTGAGGCACGACCAAGAATGTGTCTCTGTTACAGAAGGTACATGAAATTATTTATTTGCTAACCTTCTCCATGCTCCTTTGAGGCTTATTGGACTTTGAAGGTCTAGCCAAATATCAAAATGTTTAAGTTAGTCTCTAGATATTCCCATAATTGCATCTAAGCATTACTTGGGAAATACCCTCATCAAACTTAATATCCCTAACTCTGTACTATATATATGCGTTTATACACATATACATATAAACATTACAAGCATAAAACTAAACTAGTCAATATATAATCAAAACTACCCCAAATCCAAATCTCAACCAGACCAGCATAAAAATATTAAAACACTACCAAAGATTTATTATTGAAAATTTATTATTCTGAAGCAATTAATTTAAGAGTTCTTTTAATATTAAGGGTGGATGGGAAGTGAATGGATTTGTGGGTAATGTTTAATATTATATATATATATATTGTGTAGTTTTTGTAGTTCTTTACACTTGAGAAGTCTGCTTGTAGCAGTGAAACCTAGTGTTTTAATATTATTTCTATGCTGGTCTGGTTGAATTTTGGATTTGGGGTAGTTTTGATTACATATACATATATATTATTATACATCGCACTTGCCATTTTTACAAAGTTTACCCTTTTTTTTATTTATATATCTCAACTATGTTAAAAATGTCCTGATATTATCTTACATTGTTACTAATGTCCAAAATAAGGCTTTATGATATAGGCATTATACGTGCTTTGAACCTCTTCTCCTTGGTTTACCCAAAATGCATTTGGACCTGATTCTTTAGCAATGGCATATGGTCCCTCATACACATTACTAAACTTATGACACTTACCTTCCTGCAGTTTACTAAGATGTGAACTTTTTATTAGCAGTCTCCAATTTTGAATTCATATTTAGACCTTACATGCTGATTTCTATGATTTGACTTCATATTAAATTGCTCTGAAGCTTGCAATATATCCTATTATTTATCTATTATAATTCTTATGGCTACAGCTTCATATTTATTGTAACCTTAACTATTTGAAAACACTCTACAAGAAATGTTAAATAAATTTATTAGTCAATCTTAGACTGAGCTTAAAACTTATGTTCATTTAAATGACTGAGTAGGTTATCATTCTACATTTAAGGAAATAATTAAAAATCTAAAGTTTTATACAATAAATGGATGTCTTCATTTATAACATATCTTTGGGCAAGTCTTTCTGTGTCAGCGTCCGTATCATTGTTCAAATTTCTCTATGTTTTTTACAAAATCTTATTGGAATCAATTTCTCTCCATAGTCCTTATGTGTTTCAATGGTCTGCAATCTTTGAAGATCCTTCCCTAATATGTGCTTTTTTTTAAGCATTGTTATTCACATGCCTAATGTATGTGAACGGGCCTTCGTATGTATTGCACAACTTGTGAAACCGGTATCTGTTCATGTAATGGACTACAACATGATGGTTTGCCTTCTCATCTTGGGATTTTTCATACCCAGATCATCAGGATCATAAAGAAGTTTAAACTTCCACAAAGCATGACTAAGATGATCAAAGATATAAGTTCTAACCAAGTAATCAAATTTAATTGATACGAGAAGGTGCTTATCCCTTAAAATGGCTTCTTGAGCTAACTGCTTCATTTTTGGTACCATTATCATGACTATAGATTTTGAATCGATGGCTTGCCTTAAATTTCCAGCAGTGTTTATTCAACTCATTCTGAGTTCCTTGTATGCATGCTTTAACCGTTTCCACACTTCTTGTGGATGGAATCACTGTGCGAGCATTAGTGTCACCTTGATTCATCTTTGGTATCAACCTTTTTAAATTAGGCTTGAAAGAATAATCCTCAATGCCATTTTTGAAAAACTGTGATGTTTGATCAGTGGAAAATTTAGGGTCAAGTGAGATTTCCACAATGTAAGAATGTCTAGTACTTTGAGAGGATGCAAAAATGTAACCACGCAAATCATTCTGTAAGATAATCGATTGTCATTGTTTATCTAATCTGCAAATCATAATCTCATCATTTCCTTCACAAGTAGTAGATCGCTTTCCAGTGGCTAAACATGTGGAATCAGATGAGAATAGAATAGGTTCACTAAAAGTCTCAAGCTTATCTTGATTGCGTGTACTCAGTAATTTTTTTTAAAAACCATTTGCAAGCTTCAAGGTCATCTGAGACATCCATGAAACTACCACCAGGGTACATTGTAATAAATTTCCTATTTATAATAAATCTAAAACAATCAATATCACCATCAGATAATTCTAAAATTGCAACATCACTGCAAATGTAAAGGTGATGTTCATTACGCACATTGTACTAGTTATACTTACAATAAGGTTTACTCAGCAAAATCTCTTTTCCATCTTTAATCATAAGTTCTTCTGCTGCTTCTTTATCCAATACTGGAGTGGTTACTGAGATGTTCCCTTCATGTTTCCTTTCCGTGGAGTTTATTTGTCGGGTAGGTAATGGAGTACTTAGATTATTCTGATCTATGTTCGGTACTATCTCTCCCAAACTAAGATTTATAGGATGCTCTTCTATTTCACCTTTGGAGACCTGAGATATCCAACTAACAGAAAATTCAGGGTCAAGTAAAGTTTTAGCAATAAAAGAATGTTTACTGCCATTATTGGATTCAAGAATAAAACCAGGCACATTCTATTGTAAGATAATGGCTTGTTGAGGTTCATTCGAGTGGTGGATAATCATCTCATCATCTTTTTACATATAAAAGACCAATCTCCAATAAGTGAACATGTTGAACCAGATGAAGATAGAATAGGTTGACTAGAAGTATGAGGTTTAACTTGATGACGTGCACTCAGCAATTCTCTTAAACATTGTTCATAACTTCCTACATCATTTGAATGATCTTTAGTACCAGTAGAGTACATATTGATAAATTTTCCATCCATAATGAATTGGAACCATCCTATACTAAGATAGGGCAGCTCTAAAATTATAACATTATTCCAAATATACAGACCCCATTGATCACAAATAATGCACCAGTCACGCCAATGTAAAAGTTCATTTCCAACTTTGACTGTAGTGTCATCTTCTTCATGGTCAGAAACTATGGCAATTACATCAATATTGACTCTCTCATGGTTCATTTCTGTGGGTTTTTTAAAAAATTGCTCATATCTTTCCATCATGCTCCATCTAATCATGTCCACCATTTCTTGAAACATTGTTTGCGAGATGGAAATATTTTCTGTATAATGTACTACTTGACTTTCAGATGCTTGAATAATCTTGTCAGTGAGGACTTCTTGCATTTGGAAAGCTATTTGTCTTTCTGTTTGTCTCTGTGGAGTTTCATTCTCCTCCATAATAGATCCCCCAGGAGTTTGGATCGATAAAGACCCCTCCCATTACTATTATTAATATCACTTTCCCCTTTAACAACACTAGTATCTAACATCTCTTCCATAGTCTCTATACTTTTGCTTCTAAATATTAATCGACTTCTTAATAACATCTATTTAAGTAATTATTCAAAAAACTTTATACTTACAAATATCAAAATATAATACTGTAGGACTCCTAACCACTTCATGCCATTATTTATCTATTTACTGTCTATTTTTTTTTAAACTGGTGTTTAAACTTGCCTACCTCTATATTTTTTATTTCACTTAATGATTCTTTATTTAAAAGTTGATCTCTATTTGTTCACTTCATCACATGTTGCATTCATCACTTTCAATGTTATTTACTTTTAATATGAATTTTAAATCCTCCAAAAAATAATTGATACAGCTCTTCACCATCATTCCTATTGAATACATTTTGGTCTTACACAAGAGAGTATGTTCAGTATGGATTTGAGATTTAAAGCTTAAGGGTAACATAAAAAATATTTTTTTTTAAAAAAAAATTTTTTTATATTCCAGTCCAATGGCTGAACCTCCCTTGCAGCTAAACTATGTTCATGCCAAAATGTTGGGCGCCAGATATAACGGAACTGCACATTCAATTACGTGAATATGGCTAAGTACTTGGATGATTTGAATGAAATGTGTCAACCAACCTACAAGTCATTCCTAAATTTATGATTCAACAGCACATTTGGGTGCATCAGATGTTACTGAATCAGGAATGGCATATAATAAAAGGAGCACATCTCACTACTGACAGACCTAGGCCTTTGAACAGAATGCTAAAGATGTCACAATGAAATGCCCAGTTCCAAATTACATCTACATTCAATATACTAACTTATAATTTACTGACAATATTTCAATGTAACCTAGACTAGTGCATATTCATTACATCTCCCTTTTTAGGTCCCATTACAACACGTAATTCAAACTCAGGGAGTTCTTGCAGTCAGTTCTCTTCAGGGATGGACCTACTCAATTATTAACCAAATATGCCTATATATAAGTATAGATATAGGAAAATACTGATGATGATCAATCATTTAAAAGAGCAACACATAATGATCATCACCAAACATCTAGTGGGATCAATGCCCAATGATGATGGTGATGATCAAACATTAGTGACAAAAATGCTTAATGATGATGGTGATGACCAAACATCTAGTGGCATAAATGCACATTGGTGATGTTGATGATCAAACAGAGATCAGATTGGTTTAAACAACTTAATACATTTATTAACAACATATATAAATAAAATAAATATTCAGTTATCAAGAATGATTTTCTATCATTTTGATGGCTTCACACACCAGAAACAAAATAATTTGAAGTAAATTATATACAAAATTGTATTATATAATTCATTAAATATATACATAAAATATATACATAAAACAAAACAAAAAAGAAAAGCAAAATGAGAGTTCACTAATTTTAAAACTGCTCCATTAATGTAATTATTAGAATATTTTTAGATTAGGATAAATAAATTTATAACTATTTTTTTTACTTAAAATATATATTATAACGGACGGAATGATTCTCACCATACACCCCCCTAATACATATCATACCAGTCACGTTAGTCACTAATTTGATCTTTAGCAATGTGTAGTCCCACTACTCATCTTGCATCCACCTTGGTTGCCAGATATAACGAATGGAACGATTAGCACTTGGATATATCTATCAGATATATCAACAATCAGCTGGTTCGATCACAATGTATGACCAACTTATACAAAGTCTACATGTGATGATGGTACACCTATCTATCGAGCCCCAAACGTTGATGGTGCCAGATATAACAGATGGAATGATGACCACTAGCCCCAAAAGTTGATGTTGCCAGATATAATGGACGGAATGATTACAACTAATCCCAGACATTGCTAACACCAGTATAATGGGCAGTACTCTTCATCAACAGTCATAAACTAACCAAGCCCAATAATGGTGCACCAGATGTAATGGATGGTCAACTACCTTGCAGACTGTACAACTATGCAGATGTAGCAATATGGTGTGGGGATAATTTAATATGGTCTAATTTATTACCCCTAATGAAACAATCTGCAGACCTACCAGGCTTAGAAGGGACAAAATTTGCATCTACCTATGTTCAGACTGTGGGTCATCTGATAGAGTGCTAATGAGAACCCAATGAAATGCTTAACCAATGATTGCATACCCTTTAATTGACTAACTCTATCCCTATTTAATAATATTAAATGCAATTTAGGTTAGTTCATCCACTTTCCTCTTTTTAATTCCATTATGCCCTAATATTCAAGCTCAGAGAGAACATTGCTTTTAACTCCTTTAGCAGGCATGAACAGATACACAGCAACTCCTGCACCTATATATAGGTTACAACTAGCACTTATTATATTTGTTTTATTTTCAAGCTTTTATATAATAAGAAAAATAGATGTGTGTGCATGTATAATTATTTATAAACTGTGGAATATCAGGACAACTCAATAAACCAGAGACCGGAATAATATAAACTCTCAAACATTTATTAATAAAAATAAATATCAAGTATAACAACAATAGTAATGATAAAAAAACTATAATAATCATCATATGTACATGTGTCCCAAGTGAACCTCTACCATCTTACTAATTAATTATCCTCTAGATACAACCCTTATACCCCATGGTAGAAATCCACCTATGTCACTCATTCTCTACAAATCATAATTATATAAAAAAATCAACTTTAGTTATTTAATATAATTGAGATGCTGGCGAGCTAAATTATATATTTACAAATGTTAATCTATTTAACAAGTTTCCCCAATTTATATATATGATAGACAGCTACCAGTTGATTAGTCAAACATACTGGAAAATATACGTACACGGTTAATCACAAAATAAAACATATAATATGTATTCTGTACGAGTGTTGTAATTTAATCTATATATAAATTTAGAGAATCTTACCTCAATATTTATGTGGATAACCTGATGTGAAGCAGGTGATATTACCTAAATTTTATTTATAATGAAAATATAAAAAATATCAAAATGAATAATCCCCCCTTTTCTTCTTTGCTAATTCTGAAAAATGAGGCTTCCGCTTCAGCGTGTGAAAATACAACAGATAGTATGAATAAAAAAAAAAAATTACAATATTGATTCTTTGATTAAAAATTGTAATTGGAACAAAGTTCATAAAAATCATCACAATAGAAGTAGTAGTAGTTGATAGTTAGGCAAGTTGTTCTTCAAAGCAGTTTCACTTAGTAAATCATTTTCCTTAGCAAGGATAGATAGGTACAATGGTGTCTCCTGTAGATGTGTTTAATGGTAAACATCTTGATCCTCATTTGATTCACCATAAAGTATTCCAATCATTGTTTACTTTTGACTGTAGGCATCTTCTTGTGTGTTTACAAGAAAGTAGAAATATATATATATATAGATATAATGCAGCTGGCAGGAAATACCACGACACACAATAGCATGTTTTGCTTTAGCCCATTTTCATATTAAAGTACAATTTAATAATTATTTTTAATCAAATATTTACATCAGATAATATAGAAACACTTTATATATATATATATTAAGAAAATTATTTCATTTTTCTTTATTTTCCAATTTTCAGTAGACTTAATTCTCGTTATTCTTTTTGAAAAGATTTAAAATATTCAAATTTACTCCAACAACTATTAAAACACTTTTAATTACAGCATTTGACTTTTAAAATGTTTATAATTTAACTAAAAAAAAAGTAAAACTCCATTTTAGCGTTCTAAATTTTTTTTTGCTGTCCTTTGTTACAGGTGCTATAACAATAAGAACGATTTGTAAACTGTCTTTGTTTTTATACATTTCACGTGCATAGATTTCCAGGAACGCTGATATCTTTAACTGCCTATTGTTTAAATACATTTAGATTTATTATAAATAAAAATAATAAAATCAGTTTTATTTTCACACACATGTGCTCACCTAATTAACTTCACGTCATCCCAAATTCATTTAACTATAAATTAATATTCAATTTTAAATTTAAAAAAAAAAAAATACATTAGTTTATTTAATCAAATAGTTTATATGTATACAATATTACTTTCTAAAATATTGATCGTATTTTATTTATTATAACTTTTTAATTTATTGTGTATTATATGTATATAGGTAATAATAATAACAAATAATAATCTTCCCACTATTAATATAAATTCCAAATAGATTGGGTTCAATAAATATGCTTGATCTTTTAGGAATGTGTGCATTGTAAGCTACCCTTTACAATATATAGCCACACTCCCATCTATACAAGTGTGTCATAGTAAAAATTAATGATAGATACGATAAAGACCATTTACTCAGTGGATTAATTGTGCATTCAGAAATAAAACAAAATTACAAGTAAATATTATTAAAAGTTATTGGTTAATAATATAGTTTTGTTTGTCCTCAATATTAAATATATAAAAACCTTACTTGAGGTCGCCTTGATGGATCAATGTTGAATTCCAGAGGAATCTGTAAATTTACTTTTATTAAAAACAACCCATATTGATTGACTATGATTCCTTTTTTAAAATACATCAACATATGACACATCTATTCACTGATTTCCACTTTTAAATTGCAGGTGATAGAATTTGAAAAATGAATCTTGAATACACAATAGTAAAAAAATTACAATACATAAACTTTCAAATAGCAATAATAAAAAAAATAAATAATAATCACATGAATCAAAACAAAATATATTTATCCTGAGGGAAGCAAGCATTCTGTCTACAGTTAAGAGTTTATAAATTTAAATGTCAATCTCCCTGTATAACATTCCTGTTCACCAACTCTGTTGATATTTATATCTTTCAATGCTGCTTGGTTAAAACAAACACAAATTATCTCTCCTGAATGTATATAAATCCATGGTAAATTGATGTACATCAGCGTTCTCTAAATAGACACCTTGATGGAAAATTTTATAATTTCATAATGACATTGAAGCCAGCTTTGGAACATCCTACAGTATTGGTTTCTTTACCCCACCCACATTGTAATGATTCCTTTATAATTGACTATTATTTATTGTAGCTTAAATATATAAAAAAAATAGCTTTTAAAGAAATCTATCAATTTCTAGTAATTTCGCATTTCCTTTGCATCATTTCCATAATAATGAATTTTAGTTTGCAGATTTCTTTTTTTAAAAAAGAAATAAAAACTTTACTTATCTGCTGTCAGTTCAATTGTTAGTTTTCAAGTGAAGAACACTACTTTGTCTCATGCTAGCTAAAACCTATTGTTACAATTTTAATAATAAAAAAAACATTATAAAATATTTATTTAATATTCATTATTCCAAATTTGATCACTTAGCAACAATTTTGACTTCATATAATTTTGATCTTTGACTATGTCCGTTCTATAAGTCAAGTAATTATTTTAGTTAATGATATTAAATGAAGAAAAGAAAATTAATTAATTTCTCACAATAGACAAAAAATATAAAAATCAATTTCTCAAACATATGTTTAAATGTAGATTTATATATGTATATACTACATATGTATAAGTAAGTATGTAGGATAAATTATTTGCCTACAACTTGGTATGAATTCAAACACTGTGAAAGAAATTGGGACAGGTGTGAAGGTTGGTTGTAAGTCATCTCTTACAACACCCTTCTCCTAAACAGTTAAAATTTTAAACTGGATTTTAAATTTTAGCACTCACAAGTACAATAAGAATGTATGATTATTTTGGGTTTGGCGAAGGGTTGCTACATTAATTTCCTTACTTTCTAACATTTTTTTTCTATTATTTAACAGCTGGTTTTAGGAAGTTCAAATAGTGTGCTGGATTTGAAGCTTTGATGGTTTTATAATTGAGGCATGACCAAGAATGTGTCTGTTACGGAAGGCACATGAAACTTTATTTGCTAACCTTCTCCATGCTCCTTTGAGGCTTATTAGACTTTGAAGGTCTAGCCAAATAACAAAATGTTTAAGTTAGCCTCTAGATATTCCCACAATTGCATCTAAGCATTACTTGGGAAATACCCTCATCAAACTTAATATCCCTAACCCTGTACTATATATATACACCTGGCTCTCTTTTTACGCGGACTTATTTAACACGATTTTGAAGTTACGCGATTCGTGTTTCACCGGAAGTCGACCTCCGTTAATGTGCTATTATTTTAAATAATAAATTTCGCGCACTTAAGTTATATTAAAAGTAACAGCACATTATTGGCATTCTACTTTCATCTTAGTAATTTCAATATTTTCAGTGCTTTATAATAGCAAGATTTTATGCAATAATAAAATTAAAATCATGATTTCCACATTTTATGTATACACTCATTAAATTTTACAAGATTATAATGTAAATTTGTTCAAACATTGTGCGTATTAATTTTGCATTTTAAATCACATTCTGTTTTTGCTTTTTAAAGAACAACGTAATCAATTATTAATCATTTAGTATCCACAAGTTATTTTTAAAAGGTCAGTAATAGCCGTGAGCACAATTAAAAATTAAAGTCTGATTTTTAATTCTAATTAACAATTTAAAAATTACTTATGGGCGACTTGAAATTAATGTGATGTAAAACGAAATTTGATTTTTAAACGGAATTGAAAATTAAAGACAAAAATAAGAATTTAATTTTTAGTTGTTAGTTTTAATTAAATTTTTCCCAGCAGTGGTGAATAAATGTCTTTTTATTATCATAAGTCTAAGTTCATAAACAATTAATAAAATCATTGTTGTCGTCAACAGAAAACCATTAACACAACATGAGAGTGAACTTGGCGCTAGTTGTATTTTCTCTTGTGAGAATAATTGCTGAGATATTCTTGACTTCATTTAAGGAGAAGCCAAATACATCACATCATATCACATGAGAATCTGATTTTTTACTAGTTTGCAAACGAACTTGTTTTTGGGCAAATAGCGATAATAATTAAAACGTGTATAAAAAAATGTAAATTACTGTACCGTAAATTATGCATAAAAATATATTATTTTGAATAAAATTAAATATTATAGTTAAAAAAAGTTTGTCTTGCATCAATTTTTTTCAAATTTGAAATTTTTTATTAGTCATATTTTATTTTCTTATTTTTTTTTTGCGCGAATTTTAAAGTAATTTTACATTGGCGCTTTGCTTTTACACGAATTTTGAAAAACCACAGACCGCACCCCCCCTTTTTCAATGTAAGTTACGTCTATTTTTGCACGATTTTTCGTTTGCGGTGTTTTCTGAGGAACCTATCTATCGCGTAAAACGAGACCCAGGTGTATATATGCATTTATACACATATACATATATATATATTATTATACATCACACTTGCCATTTTTACAAAGTTTACCCTTTTTTACTTATATATCTCAGCTATGTTAAAAATGTCCTGATATTATCCTACATTGTTACAATGTCCAAAATAGCTTTACGATACAGGCATTATACGTGCTTCAAACCTCTCCTTGGTTTACCCAAAATGCATTTGGACCTAATTGCTTAACAATGGCATATGGTCCCTCATACATATTACTAAACTTATGATACTTAACTTCGTGCGGTTTACTAAATGTGGAGTTTTTATTAGCACTGTCTCCAATTTTGAATTCATATTTAGACCTTACATTCTGATTTCTATGATTTGACTTTATACTAAATTGCTCTCAAGCTTGCAATATATCCTATTATTAATCTATTATAATTCTCATGGCTACAGCTTCATGTTTATTGTAACCATAACTATTTGAAAACACTCTATAAGAAATGTTAAATAAATTTATTACTCAATCTTAGACTTCTGTTAGCTTAAAACTTATGTTCATTTAAATGACTGAGTAGATTATCATTCTACATTTAAGGAAATAATAATTAAAAATCTAAGGTTTTATACAATAAATGGATGTCTTCATTTATACCACATCTTTGTGCAAGTCTTGTTTTTTCTCAGTGTCCATATCATTGTTCAAATTTCTCTGTTCTTTACAAAATCTTAGTGGATTCAATTTCTCTCCATAGTCCTTCTATGTGTTCCAATGGTCTGCAATCGTTGAAAATCGTTCCCTAATATGTGCTTTTTCTTTTAAGCACTGGGTACTTATAACGTAATCGAGCTTGGCCACTTGATGGCATTCTGGCTCGCCAAAACACTTAACAAATGCCGTTTACAAGGCCTGACTTACAGCTATAGAAAACATCTATGTTTTTCTTAGCCATTAGAAGGCCATTTATGATGATGTAACGCAGAAATAATGCGGCCTATTTCTGCTTCGCAACAGTTATTGTGAATCCACACACTTATCTTTCGTGTACAGTTTGATATATATGTGTGTTTACTTGGATTAGTCAAATTTTTACAATCTACGTTACACAATATTTGTATTTATAATTAATTTAATAAACATGAATTTATAGTAATTTTCTAAATGGCCACACCCTTGTTTAGATAATGTGTAAGGTGTAAAAGTTGCCGAGGGTAGGTAAAACAGAATTCGGCCGATATTGTATGCGAAATCTCGTTTTCACGTGAAATACCATGTAGTTGATAAAATGGACGGCGAACGCGTAACTTTTTCGCTGCTGCCAATACAACAGAACCCTAACCCTAAAACTAACCCAACCCTATACAGTAGTTTTGTTATGTAGAAAGCAATAATTAAACGAAAAATATCGCTAAATAGACATCTCAGAGTAGCAGCTTTGTCCAAAAATAGCAATTTAAAAATAAAAAAAAAGGTTGTCGTTTACTAACTACAAAATTAAAATTAAACAACTTTATAAACATGTTTAATAAGTAAAAAAGACATTTATATGTGTTTATTGTTTAAAAAAGTTTGAGTTTCTTTCTTTTGTCCGACTATGGTTACGATTTTGATATCTTTTATTTTAGCATTACAAACAACAGAACACTAACCCTAAAACTAACCTTACACAGTTGTTTTGTTATGTAGAATGCAATAATTAAGCGAAAGACATCGCTAAATAGACATCGCAGAGTAGCAGCTTTGTCCAAAAACAGCGATTTAAAAATAAAAACAAAATTATCGTTTACTAAATACAAAATTAAAATTAAAGAACTTTTTTAATAAAAAGGCATGAAAAAAAAAAGTTACAGCAATCAATAAATTAATAAATAAAAAAAAAACCAGCAATTCGATTTAAAAATCACGCGGCCCCGAACATTGTATTGTATTGATTTTGACTGCCAACAATGCCATCAAGTGGCCAAGCCCAATTACATTATAATTACCAAGAATTGTTATTCACATGCCTAATGTCTGTGAATGGGCCTTCGTATGTATTGCACAACTTGTGAAACCGTGTATCTGTTCGCTTAATGTACCACAACATGATGGTTTGCCTTCTCATCTTGGGATTTTTCATACCCACATCATCATCAGGATCATAAAGAAGTTTAAAATTCCACAAAGCATGACTAAGATGATCAAAGATATAAGTTCTAACCACGTAATCAAATTTAATTGATTCGAGAAGGTGCTTATCCCTTGAAATGGCTTCTTGAGCTAACTGCTTTGTTTTTAGTACCATCATCATGACTATAGATTTTGAATCGATGGCTTGCCTTAAATTTCCAGCAGTGTTGATTCAACTCATTCTGAGTTTCTTGTTTGCATGGTTTAACCGTTTCCACATTTCTTGTGGATGGATTCACTGTATGAGCATTAGTGTCACCTTGATTCATCTTTGGTATCAACCTTTTTAAATTACGCTTGAAGGAATAATCCTCAATGCCATTTTCGAAAAACTGTGATGTTTCATCAGTGGAAAATTTAGGGTCAAGTGAGACTTCCACAATGTAAGAATGTCTAGTACTTTGAGAGGATTCAAAAATGAAACCACGCAAATCATTCTGTAAGATAATCACTTGTCATTGTTTATCTAATCTGCGAATTATAAGCTCATCATTTCCTTCACAAGTAGTAGACCACTTTCCAATGGCTAAACATGTGGAATCAGATGAGAATAGGATAGGTTGACTAAAAGTCTCAAGCTTATCTTGATTGTGTGTACTCAGTAATTTTTTTAAAAACCATTTGCAAGCTTCAAGATCATCTGAGACATCCATGAAGCTACTGCCAGGATACATCGTAATAAATTTCCTATTTATAATAAACCTAAAACAATCAATATATTACCATCAGATAATTCTAAAATTGCGACATCACTCCAAATGTAAAGGTGATGTTGATTACGCGCATTGTACCAGTTACACTTATAATAAGGTTTACTCAGCAAAATCTCTTTTCCATCTTTAATCATAAGTTCTTCTGCTGCTTCTTTATCCAATACCGGAGTGGTTACTGAGCTGCTGTTCCCTTCATGTTTCCTTTCCGTGAAGTTTATTTGTCGGGTAGGTAATGGAGTACTTAGATTATTCTGATCTATGTTCGGTACTATCTCTCCCAAACTAAGATTTATAGGATGCTCTTGTATTTCATCTTTGGAGACCTGAGATATCCAACTAACAGAAAATTTGAGGTCAAGTAAAGTTTTACCAATAAAAGAATGTTTACTGCCATTATTGGATTCAAAAATAAAACCAGGCATATTCTATTGTAAGATAATGGCTTGTTGAGGTTTATTTGAGTGGTGGATAATCATCTCATCATCTTTTTTACATATAAAAGACCAATTTCCTATAAGTGAACATGTTGAACCAGATGAAGATAGAATAGGTCGACTAGAAATATGAGGTTTAACTTGACTACGTGCAATCTGCAATTCTCTTAAACATTGTTCATAACTTCCTACATCGTTTGAATGATCTTTAGTAGCAGTAGAGTACATAGTGGTAAATTTTCCATCCATAATGAATTGGAACCATCCTATACTAAGATAGGGCAGCTCTAAAAATATAGCATTATTCCAAATATACAGACCCCATTGATCACAAATAATGCAACAGTCATGCCAATGATAAGGTTTACCATGTAAAAGCGCATTTCCAACTTTGACAGTAATGTCTTCACCTTCTTCATGGTCAGAAACTATGGCAATTATTTCAATATTGACTCTCATGATTCATTTCTGTGGGTTTTTTTAAAAATCGCTCATAACTTTCCATCATGCCCCATCTAATCATGTCCACCATTTCTTGAAACATTGTTTGCGAGATGGAAATATTTTAAGTATAATGTACTACTTGACTTTCAGATGCTTGAATAATTTTGTCAGTGGGGACTACTTGCATCTGGAAAGCTATTTACCTTTCTGCTCATCTCTGTGGAGTTTCATTCTCCTCCATAATAGATCCCCCAGTAGTTTGGATCGGTAAAGACCCCTCCCATTACTATTATTAATATCACTTTCCCCTTTAACAACACTAGTATCTAACATCTCTTCCATAGCCTCTATACTTTTGCTTCTAAACATTAATCGACTTCTTAATAACATCTATTTAAGTAATTATTCAAAAAAAAACTTTATACTTACAAATATCAAAATACAATACTGTAGGACTCCTAACGACTTTTTTAAAACTGGTGTTTAAACTTGCCTACCTCTATATTTTTTATTTCACTTATTGATTCTTTATTTATAAGTTGATCTCTCTTCACTTCATCACATGTTGCATTCATCACTTTCAATGTTATTTACTTTTAATGTGAATTTTAAATCCTCCAAAAAAAATAATTGATACAGCTCTTCACCATCATTCCTATTAAATATATTTTGGTCTTACATAAGAGCATATGTTCAATATGGATTTGAGATTTAAAGCTTAAGGGTAACAAAAAATATTAAAAAAATAATTTTTTTTTTACATTCCAGTCCAATGGCTGAACTTCCCTTGCAGCTAAACTATGTTCATGCCGAAATGTTGGGCGCCAGATATAATGGAACCGCAGGGTACACCGTACAATGATGTGAATATGGCTAAGTAGTTGGATGATTTGAATGAAATGTGTCAACCAACCTACAAGTCATATCCTAAATTTATGATTCAACGGCACATTTGGGTGCGTCAGATGTTACTGAATCAGGAATGGCATATAATAAAGGCAGCACATCTCACTACTGTCAGACTTAGGCCTTTGAACAGGATGCTAAAGATGTCACAATGAAATGCCCAGTGCCAAATTACATCTACATTCAATATACTAACATAATTTACTGACAATATTTCAATATAACCTAGACTAGTGCATATTCATTATATCTCCCTTTTTAGGCCCCATCACACCACGGAATTCAAACTCAGGGAGTTCTTGCAATCAATTCTCTTCAGGGATTGACCTACTCAATTATTAACCAAATATGCCTATATATAAGCATAGATATAGGAAAATACTGATGATGATCAATCATTTAAAATAGCAATACATAATGATGATGATCACGAAACATCTAGTGGCATAAATGCACAATGATGATGTTGATAATCAAATAGAGATCAGATTGGTTTAAACAACTTCATACGTTTATTAACAACATATATAAATAAAATAAATAAATATTCGGTTATCAAGAATGATTTTCTATCATTTTGATGGCTTCACACAACAGAAACAAAATAATTTGAAGTATATTATAAACAAAATTGTATTATATAATTCATTAAATATATACATAAAACAAAACAAAAAGAAAAGCAAAATGAGAGTTCACTAATTCTAAAACTACCCCATTAATCTAATTATTAAAATATTTTTAGATTAGGATAAGTACATTTATAACTTTTTTTTTTACTTAAAATATATATATAGCACCACTCCCATCTATACATGTGTGTGTCATAGTAAAAATTAATGATAGATATGATAAAGACCATTTACTCAGTGGATTAATTGTGCATTCAGAAATAAAACAAAATTACAAGTAAATATTATTAAAAGTTATTGGTTAATAATATAGTTTTGTTTGTCCTCAATATTAAATATATAAAAACCTTACTTGAGGTCGCCTTGATGGATCAATGTTGATTTCCAGAGGAATCTGTAAATTTACTTTTATTAAAAATAACCCATATTAATTGACTATGATTCCTTTTTTAAAATACATCAACATATGACACATCTATTCACTGATTTCCACTTTGAAATTGCAGGTGATAGAATTTGAAAAATGAATCTTGAATACACAATAATAAAAAATTACAATACCTAAACTTTCAAATAGCAATAATAAAAAAAATAATAATCACGTGAATCAAAACAAAATATATTTATCCTGAGGGAAGCAAGCATTCTGTCTACAGTTAAGAGTTTATAAATTTAAATGTCAATCTCTCTGTATAACATTCCTGTTCACCAACTCTGTTGATATTTATATCTTTCATGCTGCTTGGTTAAAACAAACACATACAAATTATCTCTCCTGAATGTATATAAATCCATGGTAGGTTGATGTACACCAGCATTCTCTAAATAGACATCTTGATGGAAAATTTTATAATTTCATAATGACATTGAAGCCAGCTTTGGAACATCCTACATTACTGGTTTCTTTACCCCACACACATTGTAATGATTCCTTTATAATTGACTATTATTTATTGTAGCTTAAATATATATAAAAATAGCTTTTAAAGAAAACAGTCAATTTCTAGTAGTTTCACATTTCCTTTGCATCATTTCCATAATAATAAATTTTAGCTTGCAGAATAAATTAAGTCATTAGTTCATTCCTGCTAATTATAAATTGAAGTTTAACTTTCCAGTTTCCTTCTATCCAAAAGAAAGATTTTATATTATCTTGAAACTACAGATATTAAAATTTTACTGTTTTTAGACACCGAAGCTTTTTCTTTTTTTAAAAAAGAAACAAAAACTTTACTTATCTGCTGTCAGTTCAATTGTTAGTTTTCAAGTGAAGAACAGTACTTTGTCTTGTGCTATGTAAAACCTATTGTTACAACTTAATAATAAAAAAAAACAAATTATAAAATATTATTTATTTAATCTTCATTATTCCAAAGTTGATCACTTAGCAACAATTTTAACCTCATATAATTTTGATTTTTGATTATGTCTGTTCTATAAGTCAAGTAATTATTTTAGTTAATGATGTTAAATGAAGAAAAGAAAATTAATTTTTCACAATAGACAAAAAAAAAGAATTAATTTCTCAAACATATCAATTTATATGTAGGTTTATATATGTATATACATGTGTATAAGTAGGTATGTAGGATAAATTATTTGCCTACCACTTGGTCTGAATTCAAACACTGTGAAAGAAATTGGGATAGGTATGAAGGGTGATTGTAAGCCATCTCTTACAATATATAAAAAAGAAAATACAAAATATACCTTTCTTGAAATAAAATAAAATAGAGTAGCCCTCGAAGAAGAAATTTTAGAAAACATTTATTTAGGGGTCAACTGTAAAATTAATCAGCAATAATATGGCATCCTAATAGGAGGGAAATAAATAATTCGCTCGTTCGATGGCTATTTAAGCACACTACTATAATAAAATAAATAAATTGGAAAATATATAAAATAGAAAATATTAACCCAAGGATAGAAAGAAAAGCACGCAAGTTAGATTACAAATATATTTACAGAAATACTGTTTCTTAACAAAAAAAAATACATTTAAATTTCAGCTAGCTTTTAGAAATGAAATAGACAACACAAGAGCTCTTGTGTTAATGGGGTTACCTTATTTTAACTTGGGGCAGTGCATGCACATTTTCTGGTTTAAAACTCCAATGGAAGTTAGGTAGCATGTTATCAATATGGCAACTTCTTGGTTCGTGATTAAAAATGATACATGTTCAGCAGCGGTAGCAGTTTACAACAAATCCGGAGCAACAAATGGTATATGCTGCATGTTGGACATTTTCTCAGAGCAGAAAGAGCCTTCCCACCGGTTTTCTATTAAGGCATTTTTTGCTCAATCAGCAAAGATTGGTATATCATGAAATTATTAAACTAATTTCAGTTGTTTTACATTCAATATTTGAAATATCTTCACTGACAGGTTGAAAGCAAAATACTAAATACATCAAGTATTTGATGCAAAGAAATTCACACTAATATTATAACATCATAGCATAATAATAGCACAACAATATTATAGCATAGAACTATAAAAGCACAAGCATAGAACAATGAATAAAATTGGCCCTATATATACTAAACCAGCATACAATAGAACAACCCCGCGACAGTCACTATAGAACCAAAAATAGATACAAAATCACAGCTGCCAACTTATCTTATCTGAACATCTGAAAACAAAGATTTTATAATTAGTTTTTGCTTTTAAGATATTCGGATTAGAACTTTTAATTTTAACAATGTTTTAATTAAAATACCTGAATGGACATTTGTTGTTTAATCGATGGCAAAATTTAAGCCACTATTAAATAAATGTTACCAAAACTTTGATTAATTATTCCTATTGTTATCTTCGCAACCCTCATTTACTTTTGACAGAAAATATGTGGCATGCTTTTAGAAATCTAAAAACATAAAACTATTTTACTTTTAAATTGTAAAATATTTAAGTCTATTTACCGAGAAATATTATTTTACTAAATGAAAACAAATATTACGAATGTAATATTTCTAAAATAAACAGATTTAACAAACATAACTTTAAACAATAACTCTATTATTTTATTTAAGTTTTAAATGTCTTATCGCAGTCTGTGTGTAAATTAACTTATATAACCTACTGTTTTAAAATGAATATGTATACATGCACATACTTGCAATTGATAAATTATTAATAATAGGGTTTTACAATTATATATATAAGCATTAGTACATTCGTGATCTAATTTAGGCGGGATTTCAGCGTATAAGCAGCAATACAGACACACTACTATAAACTGGGATTTGAATTAGGGTATGAGGATAGGAAAGAAGTGAGAGAAGGTGAAACTAAGATTTGTACAGCAAATCTTACTGTTTCAATATATATATTATGAAATTTATTTGATTATCAATTTTTTTATATGGTCAGCATTAAAACATTGATCAGGCATATAAGATGAGAAGAAAAAAAATATCTTTAAAGTATTAAGAATAGAAGATGATAAAAATTGTTAAAAGCAATGATATTTTTTATTTGATGGGAGTATATTGATGCATTTATATTGTTAGTAGTACTTGAAATAAATTATTGCTGAATTAAAAATTTTAGCCTTTGTTTCATTTCCCATTCTTGCATTTTCTTTATTTCAATAAGGGATTAAAAATTAAATAGTTAAATTGTGCATTGTTGTGGCTAAGTTTAATGCATCTGCAAGCTACTGCTTAATCAGTGTCTGATAGGATTATTACCAGCTAAAGAATGGAAGTGTGAACCTGGATTTCTGGTTATTCCTCAACAAAGTCAGGAAGGACACTTTAATGAATCTTTATTAATTGTACCAATTCAAATCAAATGGAAAAATAACCAGTAAGCTCAGGCCTTTTAATCAATGTTCACATATATGTGGTTTTATGGATATAGTTATAGTAGATGTCTGAATAAATTATAAGCAGGAAATGTGATAATTGGTCAACATATCTGCAATTGAATCATAAACTGATAAATCTCTTCAGCATGCTCATTAACAATTCTTGGATTAGGGTTCATGTTTAATTCTCATTACAACAGTGAATAAAAAAGAAATAATAATTTTAAGATCATAAGACTAATTAATATATTTTTCAGTTTGCTAAAATGATATTATAAGGTCTGCTAGTGTAAAATAATATCATACAGGATTGGTGTGAAATGAATAACTGGCACAAGGTTTCTTAAAAAATAATTTAGGATAAACTTGAATATAGATTTCATGGGAGAGCTAGATCCTATTTATATTAAAATGATTATCTTAATGATATTCTAAAAAGTGCAAAATTGTTTTAATTGGGAAGATATGGATAGAGAGAAATACAATGGATAATTATAATTAGATAAGATACTGAAATCTTTCAAAAAAAATGTTGCAGAAGAAATTAAGACAGCATTCAAAATATTAAATAAAACAGAATAATAAAATGGTATGATCTAAATAAAAGTAAGAGGAATTTATATTTTACAGATTAGTTGCAAAATTCACTTGGAATATTTTAATATTATTATTTTGTCTTTCTATCTTTTTTTTTTGGAGTTAAAATGATCATACTCATTCGCAAGTGGCACATACTGACTACGGCAAAGATTGCATGTATTAATAATACATATACAAGACACTATAAGTTAAGACTTTTATATAAGATGTGATATGTTGGACTATTTCCATCATTTATGAGTGAATATTGAATGTATAGAAAAATTTTTTAAACTTTATTTAAACTTTTCAAATACAAACAACTTGTTAGTAATAACACACAAATAGACAATACAGGTTAGTAATTACACAATGTTTCGAGTAGTATTATTCTCCACTCTTCTTCAGGTGTTGCTGGCCTATATGCACAGTGACAATATTCGCTTAGAAGTTGAACTTGCACCTTTAGATTCTTGTATATTTAATATATTTATATATGAGGGTTGGTTCAAATCCTCCTGAGTCCTTCAATTTTTTTTTAACAAGTCTAATTATTTTTATTTTTACTTTTTCCTAAGAGCAAGATTAATTAGAGGCTTCCATACATTGTGTATTGCCACACTGGGCTGACTTATAGGATTATTTACCATTGTCATATGAGCAGCTTCCTTGAATTTTCTTCTATGCATTTTTTCCTCTTTATCCAATATCTTTGTATTTTCCCACTTAAGCACATGGTCATTAGTACATACATGATCTGCTATGGTAGACACATCTATTTTTTCTCTTTTAACCATTAATTTGTGTTCCTTCAATCATTGTTCAACCGGGCAACAGGTCTCACCAATGTATTTCCTTCCACATTCACATGGTATTTCATAGATGCAGTTTTTGTTCTTCAACATTTCCAGTTTAGGCTTAGTAGAAGTAAGCATTCCTCAAAGTGTGGTAAGGCTTTGGAAAGCAGTCCTAATATTATATTGACTGCAGATTTTCTTTAGTTTGTCTGCCATTCTTGGTATGTATGGATACACCACTGTACCAATAACTGTTTTCTCTTTTGGTGTCTCTTTGTGTTGTCTATTGAAGGTTTTTCTGATGACTGCTGATGGATAACCATTCTTCATAAGTATTTGTTCTATGTGAATCTTTTCTTTTTCCAAGTCACTGGATTCTGAACAAACCTCCTTTGCTCTGTGCCATAATGATAGTACAATTCCTTGTTTAGTGCTTCTTGTATGATTGGATGTATATGCCAAGTATTTGCCAGTGGGTGTCAGTTTCATATACACTGTTGTTTTTACTTTGCCCTGAGGGAGTCTTGTCACAAGAACATCGAAGAATGCCAATTTTTGTTCTTGTTCTGATTCCATCATGAATTTAATTGTAGGAGATATGTTGTTAATGTGCATCCAGAAAGACTGTAATTTTTCCTTGCCATGTGGCCATACCACAAATGTATCATCAACATATCGAAGCCACACTTTAGATGGACATGGAGTAGTATTTATGGCTGTGGCTTCAAGTTCTTCCATGTAAATGTTGCTGAGCAAGGGTGACAGTGATGATCCCATGGCCATCCCTTGATTTTGTTGGAAGAATTCTGAGTTATATTGAAAGTATGTTGTTGTTACACAGAATGTTAATAATTCCATTATACTATCAATAGGTAGAGCTGTTCTAGTTTGTAGACTATTATCGTCATTTAACCTTTTCCTTACAATAGACAATGCTTCATCACATGGTACATTTGTAAACAGACTTTCCACATCAAAGCTTACCAATATGTCAGTTCTATCCATTTTCATGTTCCTGACTAATTCCACAAAGTGCTTAGAATCCCTGACGAAAGACGATGTCCTATATGCCAATGGACTAAGAACTTCGAGAAGAAATCTTGACAAATTTTGACAGGGTGAATTTCTAAAACTAACAATAGGTCTTAATGGAACATTGTCTTTATGAATTTTTGGCAGTCCATACAGGTGAGGAATCTTGCTGAAATACAAAGTTAATTTTCTTTTTTCTGAATCACTGAAATACCTGCGATGCTTCCGAAGTAATTCTTCCTGCTGACAAAGGTAACACTACAGTTGTAATGGATAAAACTGATTATGATAACAAAATACAAGGCCTTCTCACAGCAGGCCAATACAAAAAGATAGCAAAAAATCCAATTCCAAATACAGAGGTAAAACTACAAGCATTACTCCGGAAGCATCGCAGGTATTTCAGTGATTCAGAAAAAAGAAAATTAACTTCGTATTTCAGCAAGATTCCTCACCTGTATGGACTGCCGAAAATTCATAAAGACAATGTTCCATTAAGACCTATTGTTAGTTCTAGAAATTCACCGTCAAAATTTGTCAAGATTTCTTCTCGAAGTTCTTAGTCCATTGGCATATAGGACATTGTCTTTCGTCAGGGATTCTAAGCACTTTGTGGAATTAATCAGGAACATGAAAATGGATAGAACTGACATATTGGTAAGCTTTGATGTGGAAAGTCTGTTTACAAATGTACCATGTAATGAAGCATTGTCTATTGTAAGGAAAAGGTTAAATGACGATAATAGTCTACAAACTAGAACAGCTCTACCTATTGATAGTATAATGGAATTAACATTCTGTGTAACAACAACATACTTTTAATATAACTCAGAATTCTTCCAACAAAATCAAGGGATGGCCATGGGATCATCACTGTCACCCTTGCTCAGCAACATTTACATGGAAGAACTTGAAGCCACACCCATAAATACTACTCCATGTCCACCTAAAGTGTGGCTTTGATATATTGATGATACATTTGTGGTATGGCCACATGGCAAGGAAAAATTACAGTCTTTCTGGATGCACATTAACAACATATCTCCTACAATTAAATTCATGATGGAATCAGAACAAGAACAAAAATTGGCATTCTTGGATGTTCTTGTGACAAGACTCCCTCAGGGCAAAGTAAAAACAACAGTGTATATGAAACCAACACACACTGGCAAATACTTGGCATATACCTCCATCATACAAGAAACACTAAACAAGGAATTGTACTATCATTATGGAACAGAGCAAAGGAGGTTTGTTCAGAATCCAGTGACTTGGAAAAAGAAAAGATTCACATAGAACAAATGCTTATGAAGAATGGTTATCCATCAGCAGTCATCAGAAAAACCTTCAATAGACAACACAGAGACACCAAAAGAGAAAACAGTTATTGGTACGGTGGTGTATCCATACATACCAGGAATGGCAGACAAACTAAAGAAAATCTGCAGTCAATATAATATTAGGACTGCTTTCCAAAGCCTTACCACACTTCGAGGAATGCTTACTTCTACTAAGCCTAAACTGGAAATGTTGAAGAACAAAAACTGCATCTATGAAATACCATGTGAATGTGGAAGGAAATACATTGGTGAGACCTGTCGCCCGGTTGAACAACGATTGAAGGAACACAAATTAATGGTTAAAAGAGAAAAAATAGATGTGTCTACCATAGCAGATCATTTATGTACTAATGACCATGTGCTTAAGTGGGAAAATACAAAGATATTGGATAAAGAGGAAAAATGCATAGAAGAAAATTCAAGGAAGCTGCTCATATGACAATGGTAAATAATCCTATAAGTCAACCCAGTGTGGCAATACACAATGTATGGAAGCCTCTAATTAATCTTGCTCTTAGGAAAAAGTAAAAATAAAAATAATTAGACTTGTTAAAAAAAAAATTGAAGGACTCAGGAGGATTTGAACCAACCCTCATATATAAATATATCAAATTTCTACTATATGTTGCCTTTGACAGAATAGCTCAGTTGGTAGAGCGTTTGCCTTAAATTCAATATACAAGAATCTAAAGGTGCGAGTTCAACTTCTAAGCGAATATTGTCATTGTGCATATAGGTCAACACCTGAAGAAGAGTGGAGAATAATACCACTCGAAACGTTGTGTAATTACTAACCTGTATTGTCTATTTGTGTGTTATTACTAACAAGTTGTTTGTATTTGAAAAGTTTAAATAAAGTTTAAAATTTTTTTCTATACATTCAATATTCACTCATAAATGATGGAAATAGTCCAACATATCACATCTTATAATATACCATCATTACAAACCTTCAGACAAAGACTTTTATATATACCATAATTTACATTTATTCTAAATTTAAGTTATAAATTAAATTTAAACAGATCTATAATTACATTTGCAGGTTTCCATTTGATAAACTAGAATAACAACTGTAAGCTATTATTAGAAAATGGTGTTGATTCACATTTGCTGGTAGTAGATAGCTTAAATCTAGATATATTTCAGATGCAGCTATACGTATAAATATAAACAATGTTAAAGAGTATAAATGAAATGATTTTGAATTATATTTGTATTCAAGAGAAATATTTAATTAAAAAAATTGCATATGTTATATATTATTCTTTCTTCTTCTTTCTTCTTTATGCATTTATTATTAATAACATCTTTCTTTTTTCACTTTAAACTATGCAAATATAATATTTTCTTCAAATAATTTTATATTCTTAGTTTCAACTACCTAGCAGTCTTCTAGGTAAAAATGAAATATTTTACTATAATTATATCTAAATATATTGTGATTCATATTTTAATTATATCTGCACAAATATTTATACACTTTTACAATTATTTATGTTAAAATTATATTTTATTGTTTCATTTAATAATATATTATTTTTTAATTTTTATACATACTTTAATATATAATTTTAACCTTTACATATATATTAATTAAATTAAACCTTTACTATGCACTTTAAGAATACACTCGGATCTCATTTTATGCGGATTCTTTAATGCAATTTTGAAGTTATGCGATTCATGTTTCCTCTTAATATATTTTTATGCGATAAAGAAGTTCATATTTAAGATATCAACAAAGAAGTTCATATTTCTCTTAAAATCGGGATTTTCCCCATTTTATTATACACACATTATATTTTACATAATTTAAATGTCTGTTGGAAGAAGACTTGACAATAAAATTAGATACTGTAGAAGATTTAAAAAAAGATATTACCAAAATCACACTTTTCTTTATGTTTGCCATAATATCATATAAATACAATTTATTCAAACTTCAAACACTTTTTAAAAACTTTATTTGTACATACACCTACGTTTCAACTGACCTGCAGTCTTCTTCAGAGCTATGATATAATGAACAAAATAAAAAAAACATAACTATATAATAACACCATAAAAAATTTTAAACAATAAAAAACTAAAAACAACATAAAATATATATATTAAAAAACTGAAATAAATAATCAAACCCAAATAAAATATTAATATAAAATAAAATGTACTACATAAATAAATATAAATCATATAGATAATTAGTGGATTGTTAATAATAATGAAATAGATAATATTTAGATAAATAGTTGTCCTTGAATGTATATATGTATAAAGTTAGGAATACACATGTATAATTTATATTTATTTATTTATGTAGTACATTTTATTTTATATTAATATTTTATTTGGATTTGATTATTTATTTCAGTTTTTTAATATATATATTATGTTGCTTTTAGTTTTTTGTTTAAAATTTTTTATGGTATTATTATATAGTTATGTTTTTTTATTTTGTTCATTATATCATAGCTCTGAAGAAGACTGCAGGCCAATCGAAACATAGGTGTATGTACAAATAAAGTTTTGCTAAAAAGTGTTTGAAGTTTGGATAAATTGTATTTAAAAAAAGATAATGAAACAAAATTGAAACCTGTTCATTTCACAGCAAATACGATTCGAGAAAGTAATCAATTAAACAATCATTTCCTTGTTAAAGACACTAATTATGAATGACCTCTTGAATTCCAATGAGAACTAAATAGATATATGTCTGGATATCGAGAGCTTCATAAACTATTAGCAAAATCATCGTCTCAAAGCTTAATCACCGATTACATTGTCAACAGAAAAACATTAACTTTTAGACTGAAAATTTTTTTATTGGCCAAGTGAATTAAAGTTTTAAACTTTTGATTGGTTCAATTACAGAATCAGCAATAAAAATATATTAGTCTTTTAATATTAGATTCGTTTGTAAAAACCAAATTAATAATTTGTTAGATTATGAAAGTGAACTAAAGTTTTTTCAAAAATAAATTTCTATTTATAATTATAAAAATATTATATAGCGAACCTAAAAAGAACATTCGTAACCTATTAAAAAATGCTGCGTACGTCATTGATTTCTTTCTGAATTTACGTTAGTTTCTGTAAAAGTAAAGAATTTTTACTAAAATCTTCACTATTTTTCTAAAATAATTATATTTTCAGCAGATTTTATCAAAATAATTTATAAAATGTAAAAAAAATACAGAAAAAATACTCTAAAAATATAGTTTCATTTTGAATGTCAAGCACTCCCTTTAGTTTAAAATGAGCAGCAACAAATCAGTGCCTTATGGTATGTTTTAAACTTTAAAAAGACCGTAAATTCACTATGATAATGAGTTTTAGAGTGACTTGAAGCCACGAACAAAAATTTTCAGTTGATGCACAGCAAGAGACTGAAGTTGGCACTAATTGTATTTCCTCTTATGTCAAATCTGATTTTTTATCTGTTCTCAAACGTATCCACATATTGTCAAATAGCTATAATGATTAAAATTTGTTTGAAAAAATGTAAAAAAATTACACATAAAAACATATTGTTTTGAATAAAATTAAATTGTTAATAAAAAAAAGCTTGTCTTGGATCAATTTTTTTCAAATATTTGAAATTTTTTATTAGTCATACTTTATTTCCTTATTTTTTTATGCGAATTTAAAAATAATTTTACCTTGTTGCTTTGCTTTTATGTGATTTTTGAAAACTATGGAACATATCCCACATTTTTCAATGTAAGTTAAGTCTATTTTTGTGCGATTTCTTTTATGCGTGTTTTTTGCAGAACCTATCTGCCGCATAAAACGAGACCCAGATGTATAATTTTTCATTTTAAAGGGTTTAATTTAGTTAATAATTAATATATATATAACATAATGATTAAAATCAATACAAATTAAATATAAGTGTATATAAAAATCAAAAAATATATTATAAATATTAAATAAAATAAATAAAATTTTAAAATGAATTAATTATAAGTGTACCAGCAGCCGCTTTCTTGTGGGTTATTTATTATCTGAGATCGGGTAAATAATTCAAACCTCATACATTAAATGATGATACTAGTCTATTTATATAAACATACAAATTATTTCACAGTTCAATATTAAAATAAGATTATCCATTACTTCTCAATTTTATTTAATGAAGTTGACTGAACTAATATTATTTAGTTATGTTTCCCATCTAAGTTCAGGTGTTGACTCTCTCAAAGCATATTTATAAATGCTAATATTGATAATCAACCTTAATCACCAATTCTTATATGAGTGAAGAATTATGTAATGAGAAAGGACAAATAAAGTACAAATAGACTACCAGTATAGCAATTTCTTATACTAGTTCAGCATTATTGAAGTAAAATAATAATTCTCAGGGTGAGCATCATTTGAACTTCATTTGACATGGATACAGAATGCTAATAATTTTCTAAATATTCATTTATTATTTTAATAATAATTTAATGAAATGATTGATCACCAACTAATAATTTTAAGAACACATCAATTTATTTTATACAAGCGAAATAGTATTATAACACAAAATAAATCATTCTCTCTGTTATATATTAAATTCCCTCCACCAAACACAAAGAATAAGAATACTCCCCTGAAAACAAAATATTAATAATATAATACAAAACAACAAAATCTATTTATCTAAGTAATAACACAGGATTCCATTTTGCCATTACTTGGCTACGGGTTAAGTCTAGTTAATTAATGATACACCCTTCCCTTTATTTATTTGATTTTTGCATTTAAACCGATTATCTGTGGATCCGCATATATCTGCACATGCATGGATGTACATTTTTCACATCCATTCATAAGAAAAGATAAAAAAATATCAAAAATTCCTAATTTGTCATACAAGTAATATTCTATAAGTGAAAATATATATACAAAAGAAAAAAAAAAACATTTAAAATAAAATAATGAAAAAACAAACAAATTGCTTACTTTAATTCCTGGGAATATTATTACAAAATATATAAGCTTATTGATAAGCATGTAAATTTAGTCTATATGGTCTTTTATGGTGTTCTCATAGAACTTTCAGGCAGAGGCAGCTCATGCGTAAATGTCTTTTCAATTCTTTTTTGGGGAACTCAGTTTGGTAGACAATGGTCATGAAGCAAACAGATGGCAATAGAAGCAATATGATTACATGATTATTGCAGATGATGAATCTGGTATACTCTGGTGATCTCTATTTCATAATTCTTATTATACAGCATTTAAGATTATATAGTTTATCCATGAGAGATACTTTGTAGTGCAAAGACTATTTATTTTAATTCTTTCCATTTTTAATTAACTGCCCCAGTTAACTTTTCTACAACTCTGGTTTACTTACGGTTTTAATTTTACTGTCCATTTAAAAAAATCATGAAGAGCATTTCAGGTGACCTCAAGATTATGTAAACAGGATATCAGATTTCTTTTTTATCTTTTAGATTTCAACTTTTCTTCTCATAAGTTTTTTTTTCAAAAGAAAATATTGACTCATCATGCAGGTGGCCAGTACGCTCTCCCCTTATTTTCACTTCAATCTTGTAAAAAAAAGAAAAAGTAATAACACACAAAAAATTCACTTTTATTCAGACTATCCTTAAATAGCTGTAACTAAAATTTTTTCTACTACATCACTAGCCGGATTTGGCTAAAACAAAAGGCAAATCTTGTATCTGGAATCAGTACAAGATTTATTTTACTTTTATTAGATAAACAGCGAAAAATATACATAATTAATCCATTCTTGAATATTTATAAACTTTTTCTCTTTTCCTCTCAGAAAATTATTTTATTGTTTATTAACATTCCATGTACCATTTAACTTCCAAAAAATACTTCTGTAATTACCCCAGTACTAATTAATAATTGCTAAAATAATCACATGTGGTAAGCGACATAATTTATGTTTCTAAAAATAAATTAAAAGAAAAAAAATTGCATTACCTTTTCTTCTTAAAAAAATTATAAATTTCAAAATTTAATTTTAAATGATAATTTGTTGTTCTACATTAAAAAATGTATATAATTTATATGATGCATATATGATCCACAGACACATTTATAATTATTTGAAACTTTGTGAAGGGATTCAAATATTAGTCCATCATAATAATCCCCTGTTGGGAAGTTGTTAAAATGAGGATATACATTTTATGACTTATTTCTTTTAAATTTTCTTATATTTTTCCATTGATTCTTTCAACGTTTACTATTAATCATCCCCTTATACATGACAATGCAATCTCTCAAAAGGGATGCAAATTTTTTCTTAAATAAGGATTATAACTCAGTAACACAACAACACCCAACATTGATACAAAAAACAAAGATCTTTCTTTTCACCACACTTCTAATCCATTAATCATATATGCCTCCACATTTTCCCTAATGAATACCCTCACTCTTGAACCATCTCAAGGATTTACATAGATTTACACATCATCAAAGTACATGATAGAAAATGCTATCCATAAGCCATATTTATTGGTCATAGTGGGTAAGAGAGAGATCCTGATTAATCTTACCTAGGATCAAGTCAGTAATGATAATGATACTGCAAAAAGCGCAAGAAAAAAAAATTAAATTACACAACAATATTCCCACACAACATGAGCACCCCTTACAATACACCAAACATTCATCACCTCGACAGTAAAGAACACAATCCTTAAACTGTATATTTAACAATGCCATGACCTTAATTGAATTATTACCAAATAATTGATATTTTCAATAATCATTATACTACTTCCACCTTTCTTTTTTTTTTATTCAACATAACCAAAAAAATATACTAAAAAAGAAACAAAACATATTTATATCCACCTAATATAGGGGTACACTGTTTAAAAATAAAAAACACAATCCTTAAACCTTATATTTATCAATGCCATGACCTTAACTGAATTATCAGTTGGTAGAGCATTTGCCTTAAATTCAATATTCAAGAATCTAAAAGTGCGAGTTCAACTTCTAAGAGAATATTGTCACTGTGCATATAGGCCAGCAACACCTGAAGAGTGGAGAATAATACTACTTGAAACATTGTGTAATTACTAATCTGTATTGTCTATTTGTGTGTTATTACTAACAAGTTGTTTGTTTTTGGAAAGTTTAAATGGTAGTATTCTCACCTACTGGATGAGCCACCAGGTGACGTTGCAGAACCACCAAGAAGCCTGCAATTGATAATTTTTTTAAAAAATATTCGCTAAAAATCGCTTAATTTTAGAAATGGTAGACCCCCCCCCCGCCGCACGAGAAATCGATCAAAATTTGAAAAATGATAGCCCCCCCCCCATGAGAAATCTGTCAAAATCACTGAAATTGAAATGTATAATTGAAAAAAAAAAACATACTTAATCTCAAAGCAATTTAAAAAAGAATCACTCCTCAGTTATCTAACTAACAGATAATAATTCAAACCTTAATAACAGACAAATACATATTAAGTAATCAATGTTCATAGTAACCTGTAATAGCATCATTAGAGTTTAAATTCAGTTAATATGTTACTGTATTACTAGTTTATATCAAAATTATTGCAAATATTCGGATTAAATCGCACATAAAAAATCAACAAAACAGAAATAAAATAATCAAAATAGAAAATTGAAATTTAAAACAAAAGTTGATTAGAACATCTGAGGCTAGTAATATTTAGAATCCCCCCTCTCTCGTACGAAGAGTTCAATGAAAAATAAGTAAAGTGCAAATTATGAATGCTATCCTATGAAATAAATGAAAAAAAAAAACCTATAATAAAAGCCTAGAAATTAAACAAAAACACACTAAATCTCAAAGCGATTTAAAAAATAAAAGTAGTTATAAAATGCAAAAACAACAGCAGGAAAAATGGTGGGAAATATGTTAAAAAAGAATCACTTTCAGTTATCTAACTAACAGATATAATAATAATTCAAACTTTAATAACAGACTAATACATATTAAGTAATCAATGTTCGTATTAACTTATAATAGCATCATTAGAGTTTAAATTCAGTTAATATGTTACTCTATTACCAGTTTATATCAAAAATTATTGCAAAACTCTGATTAAATCGCACATATATAAAATCAACAAAATAGAAATAAAATAATCAGAATAGAAAGTAGAATTTGAAAGTAATTAAAATAGATTACCAATTTCTCTCGAGAGTGAGTTCATCATTCAGAATGTCGTTGAATTTTTTCATTCTTGCAAAATGAAACTTGGGCATTCTAGATCTTTCCATTAGTGACAAAATATGGTTTATATATTATATTTTTCCCATCTATTGATTGCGTTTTCTTTCACTTAAAGTTTGTTATTTTTAAAATAACTTATGCACAATTTTGGTACTATATGTAGTATAAAGAAATTTCCAGAATTTGGGTCACGTGACTGATTGATTTTGCAAGTTTTGTCACAGGGAAATTAATCTCTACGTTTTTAAAATCAACAAGTGTATTTTTTTTAGAAAGTGAAACTATTTTTTTAGAAATGGAAAATAATATTTTTCTAGTTTTAAATTATAAATCAATAATATCAACAAATTAAAAATCCTTTTTCTTTTCAAAAACTTTATTGTCTTGTATCAATACTGAACATATATTTATAAGTTGTGAGTGGAGGGAGTTTGATAATGGTAAATGTAACAATTTATATAATACAAAAGTCCAACTTTCAACTGTTTTTATCTTCTTACAGTTATTTTTGGAGTTTTATATTATATAAATATGTTCAGTATTGATATAAGAAAATAAAGTTTTTGAAAAGAAGGATTTTTAATTCGTTGATATTATTGGAGAACATATATGTTTTAAAAGAAAAAGTGATTGTACATTTGCTGTGTTATAATATATGATTATAAATCAAATAATTTATACAAATGCATTTTCTCAAAATATTGATCAATTAAGCTTTCTGGGGTTTTTTGAGAGGGGCTTCCTCCGTTATTACTTTTTATTTGGCTTTGGGATGAAAGCAAGTAAAACGAAAACATTATTGTTCTATTTAGTTTGTGCTTTAATAAAGACAAAACCTAACCCTGAGTTGTAATACTTTTTATTTGTTTGAAATGCGGCATTTCAAAAAGTTCGAATGAAAACTGCTGTACACATTCTATTCCATAAGTTTTAAAGTTTATACAGCTTTTTGTGGACAAACACACACACACAACAAATTAGAATTAAAACAAAACAACTAATAAACAGACATTTAATCAAAAACTGACACGCAAACAAATGAAGGCAAAAGACTAGTGATTTCTTTAGGTTAAGTGTTTATTTATAATCAACAAGGTTTTCGATAGTTTAACTTGAATTTGTAAAAACATTTTTTTATTTCACCTTCACTTGTGGTGAAACTTTTTTATATAATAATTTGTAGGCTGTTTTTTTTTATTTATTTAATATTGATTACAAATAAACACATAACCTAAAGAAATCACTAGTATTTTGCCTTCATTTGTTTGCGTGGCAATTTTTGATTAAATATCTGTTTATTAGTTGTTTTGTTTTAATTCTTATTTGTTGTGTGTGTCCATAAAAAGCTGTATAAACTTTAAAACTTATGGAATGGAATGTGTACAGCAGTTTTCATTCGAACTTTTTGAAATGCCGCATTTCAAACAATAAATAAAAAGTATTACATCTTAGGGTTAGGTTTTGTCTTCATTAAAGCACAAACTAAATAGAACAGTAATGTTTTCGTTTTACTTTTTTCATCCCAAAGCCAAATAAAAATTAACAGCGGAGAAAGCCCCTCCCAAAAAACCCCAGAAAGCTTAATGGATTAATATTTTGAGAAAATGCATATATATAAATTATTTGATTTATAATCATATATTATAACACAGCAAATGTACAATCACTTTTTCTATTAAAATATATATGTTCTCCAATAATATCAACAAATTAAAAATCCGTCTTTTCAAAAACTTTATTTTCTTATATCAATACTGAACATATTTATATAATACAATTGAATCTACGCATGCACGAGCTAGAGTAGAAAGTAAATTTTCTCATCTACTAAATATTTCATATCTTGGAATATTTAGACATTAAGAATTAACAAAAATGCCACCAAAGAAAAAAGAAAGAAGTTTTCAAGATATTAAAGTAAGTAAAGATAATAGAGTTAATAATGATAAAGTAGATATTAAAGAGAAATCTAACCGCACTGAAAAAAGTAATTTCAATATGGCTGAAAAGAAATATCAAAATACAGCAGTTAATAACGAACCCAAAATAAGAAAATCCTCAAGTAATCCTGAATTAACGTGTTTAATTAATCAAAATAAAAATGTTAGTGTTGGATTGGGTAAAAAAAACACCCCTAAATCGGGGAATGATAGTGTTGATTGGGAAACTTCTTCTAAACGGAAAAAAAGAAAAACTGACCATCAAAAAAATCATAATGAGTCTGCTATTACACTTCCTTTTGAATGTGATAATAGTTTTGACAAGATGAAAAATGAGGTTAAAAAAAAAATCAGTTTATCAATCAGGAGAACTCAAAATCTGATAATAATGATACTTCAGTAGTTTACTCTAATTTAAATGATAAAATAGATTGCCCTCAGCAAATACATAAACCTATTATAAAAACCTTTACTAAATTAAATGCGTACTGGAGAAAAATATTTAATAATTGCATGACTTCTAATACGTCGATTTTTAGTTTGATAATTCAGAGTAATGAAGAAAATGAGGATCATATACTGGATAAGCCTGATATTAGTGAATATCTTAGATTATTAAATATTCACAATTTGCTGGGAGCAATTAAACATACTGCCTTCTTCCCTGCTAGGGGTTTTATATCTATAGAATATAATAATAAGGATCAAAAACAATTGGCTGAAAGCTTAATTAGAGAAATGCAAAGTCATAAAATATATTATGTCTCTAAAGAGCCTAACCCCTTTGTTCATGGTAGAATTCTACATACGCCACCCACTTTTGATGAAGAGTTTTTTAAAACTCAAATACATAGACTAGCTGAAACAGTTTCAATAGAACGGGAAATGACACCAGACATTCCATTCAAAATACCCTCTAATTCATGGAAAGTGCTTTTGAAGTTAAAGAAAGGTGTTCTTAAAGAACAACTGCCACACAGGCTGTATAAAGATCACATGCCAATATCAGTAATATTGAAAGGCAGACCCCCACTTTGTTTCAGGTGTAACAGGGTTGGACATATAGCAGCAATGTGTGAAGCTGGTATCTGTCCTAATTGTAACAAATTTAATAGAAATGAACACCTATGTAATAAAGATGAGAAAAGAACATGGGCTCATATTGTAGCAAATCAATTTAACAAAAGCGATGTTGAAAGTGAAATTGAGCAACAATTAATAGATGCATGCAATATGCAAGAAAACATCATTGAGGAAAAAAGAGTAGTGAATGATGCAGATGATAAGGAAGAAGACCAAATGGACCACCAAAAAATAGTAATAAACAAGAAGGTTAATGAAGATAACGAGATTAATCCAACCGGAAAAAATGAAGCTAAAAGCAGTAAAGAACTTGAGAATAGCACAGTAATAGAAATTGTAAATAATAGTAAAGTGTTTAAGTATACAAATGAAGATTTTGCAGTGATAAATCATGTGGGAGATGATATAAAAGATTGTGAAGCCAACATAAATAGACTGCTAGATAATGTGTAAAAGTCTAAGTATAATAACACAAAATGTGAGGGGTATAAATGGCCAAAATAAAATGGAAAAAGTTATTGATTATATGACTCAACAAAAGTACGAAATATTAATACTAACCAAAACGAAGATAAATATTAATACACCAAAGTATATAATAGACAAGCTGTCACAGCACAACAATGTTTTATATAAAGCCAATACTAGACCAGCACAAGGAGTAGCTGTCCTAATTAATATTGATTCATCTATAGAGAATATACAAATATTATATTTTCAAGTGAATTATATAGTAATGTCCTTTATATATCAAAGAGAATTGCATTATTTAATTGCTGTATATTCTGTTGCAAAGGGTTGTGATATTGTTAAAGTTATACATGCAGTTCAGGGCAAGATGTTACAAAAGCCAGGTATAATCATTATGGGAGGTGACTTAAATAGCACTTATAAAGATTTACCAAGAACACTAGAGAATAAGATCAGGGAGATATCGCTATACTCTCTGTTTAATAAATATCCTAATGACGCTTTTTCCTTCTTTAGTAGTAGATATAGGTCTCTGATTGATCTCTTTTTTATATCTGGGAACAAAATTAAGAATTCTCAAATCAATACCTCATTGGTGGGGTTTTCAGATCATCTGCATGTTCAGCTGATAGTCAATGATTATATTAAGGAACAAAATAAATATACCTTTACCATTAGAAAAAATATTGGATGTGGACTGCAATTTACCACTGATCACATCTCAAATATATTAATTATTCTGAATTATTATACAAGAAATACCAGCCTACCCCCATGCATAGCATGGTATAAAATAAAAAAGATTATTTCTCAATTATGTAGGAAGATAAATAAACATAACCTATCCCTAAATCAGATGAAAAATAGAATTGCAGAGATTTAAAAAACATTAAAATGTCTATCAAAATACAAGCCTAACTACTTACTAATTGACAAACTACAAGATGAATACAATGATATATATTCCCATATGCAACAAGAATCCCAAACTAAATGGATTAGAAAGTTAATACCAAGATTAGGCAATTTATCTAGACCAATGATTAATTATGGTAAAGTTTATATACAACACACAAAAGGAATAGATTCCATTAAAAATAATGATGATAATATTGTGTCAGGGATTAGAGTTGATGAATATATCTATAATAATACAAAAAGAAAATTTGGCGAAGTCAAAGGGTCTATACACGATTATGAAAGTGAAGTGTTGGAAGCTACAAAAGATTACATCACGAGGCAAGAAATAAAGGAAGAAATATTAAAGTTAAAAAAAAAAATTACTAATGCTAATGATTCAATTCCAGCTAATATTTATAAACTAATAGATTATGCTCTAATAGAGCCAATGTGGAAGTTTTTCAATCAAATGTGCTGTCAAAAGATAAAATGGCCATACATTAATGATAGGGTTTTGTTTAGTATTAAGAAGGCTAAAGAAAAACAGACACCAACATTAGAAGAGCTAAGACATATATCAATAGAAGACATAGACTCAAAGATACTAGCAAGGATACTATTAAAGAGACTTCATTCTGTGGTTTTCTCTAAGATTTCGAAGGCACATCATGCAGTCAAGGGTAGACGTGCTATCAATGCAGCAATGAAAATTCAAGAAGCTGTGAAATATGCCAAAGAGCTGGGATTGACTCAGTATTCTGCTGTGAAGATTGACTTTAGATCAGCTTTTGATTTGGTGAATTGGTCCTATTTGATAAATAATTTATTGGAATTAATACCTGAACATGGTATGTTGATAAATGCCATTGAAAACTACATTAGTAATAACAGGATTTCAATTAAAAATTATATGAGGCAATCTGATTTCTTTATACCAAACAAAGGGATTCCCCAGGGTTCACCATTGGCTGCATTGCTTTTTGCAATATATATAGATCCTCTAGTAAAAGATATAGAAGGTAAGGTTACAGGTATATATTTACCACATCTTGGGGTGAAGGTAGGAGTTGTTGCCTTTATTGATGATCTAATTATAATTTTTCAAAATGCCTACAACATCCATGTTGTGATGAGCATACTCAATAAATTTCAAGAACAAACTGGATCTTCTGTTCAACTGGCAAAATCTGCGGCATGGCAATTGGCCACAGGAAGAAATATGCCCTGTCAATTCCTTGCCACACCAACAGATTTTCTAGGAATACCATTATATAACTCAAAGACCCCAATTAACAGATATTTAAATAAGTTAATTATAGAAAAGATAGCCATGAGGATAAACAATTTCTCATCATTAAAACTTCATGAAGTTACAAGGGCTAGAGTATTTAATGCCATAACAATGGGTATATTGAACTATAACGCCCCATGGATTGACCTCTATAACACAACAACAAGTAAGATCTATAGAATGGCAAAGAAATATATATGGGAAAGGGCAACAAGTCTAGTTTCGATCTCAACATTACAGCTACCTATTAATAAGGGAGGTCTCAACTTAATTGACCTAAAAGAATATATTATGTTTATCAAAGCTAAGACATATATAAATGTCATTAAAGATAAATGCTTTGACCCTCCACTGATTGAAGTTAATGTCTATCATGAAATAGGGAAAGAAAGGAGATCCTTTTTTGCCGATCTGCGGATAGCATACAAGGATTTACAGGACAATCTAGACTTGATTAGTTTGGAAGGGGTTAAATATATTGAGATAAAAAACCAGGGAAGTAATGCACGAAGTATAGGATTTTTACCTGGATTAAATATAAATAATATATTGAAGAAATTACAACAGATATATGCACCTCAATCGTACATTAGGTTTACGTTTAGGTTACTAAATGGGCTCCTTCCTACTAAGGCCCTGCTGAATAGTAGGCTCCATATGAACTTGGAACCAATATGTGTATTATGTAAAATAAAGGAAGATAGCTTGTTGCACTTATTTGAGGAGTGTAAAGCCTTCTGGCACATTAGAAATAAAGTGTTTCATAAACCAGTAATAAACTTAAATAAAATAGTAAAAAGAAACTTTGTGAACTTTAACCCGCATAACACATTGGCAATAATACATACATTGAAAACAATATGGTCCATAAGATGTAATGTGATCTATGATAATAAAAAGTATAACTGGTTAAAAAAACTAGATAAAGATTGGAGCAAATACTTTAATCAATGCCTAAGATACCTACCGAAAAAAATTATGGTCAAAATATGGTGTGGATGTATGCCAACACTATGTGAAGTGTGGGATTGATAATCTAAATCAAAAATATTTATAGAAGACCTGGATATATAGTGATGCATTTCTATAGGGTAGTGTTTTTAAAGTAGAGTAAAATAATTATTATGTATATCTGATAGTTAAACCATGTGGTTTATTTGTAAAAAGTGTATATAAAATTTGTGTTATTAATAAAGAATATACTTTAAATAAAAAAAATATTTATATAATACAAAACTCCAAAAATAATTGTAAAAAGATAAAAACAGTTGAAATGTTGGACTTTTGTATTATATAAATTGTTACATTTACCATTATCAAACTCCTTCCACTCACAACTTATAAATATATGTTCAGTATTGATACAAGCAAATAAAGTTTTTGAAAAGAAAAAGAAGGATTTTTAATTTGTTGATATTATTGATTTATAATTTAAAACTAGAAAAAATATTATTTTCCATTTTTTAAAAAAAATAGTTTCACTTTCTAAAAAAAATACACTTGTTGATTTTAAAAATATAGAGATTAATTTCCCTGTGACAAAACTTGCAAAATCAATCAGTCACGTGACCAGAGTTCTGGAAATTTCTTTATACTACATATAGTATCAAAAATGTTTATGCTATTTTTTCAGTTTCTACCTACATTTCAAAATTGTGCACAAGTTATTTTAAAAATAACAAACTTTAAGTGAAAGAAAATGCGATCAATAGACGGGAAAAATATAATATATAAACCATATTTTGTCACTAATGGAGAGATCTAGAATGCCCAAGTTTCACTTTGCAAGGATGAAAAAATTCAACAACATTCTGAATGATGAACTTACTCTCGAGGGAAATTGGTAATCTATTTTAATTATTTTCAAATTCTATTTTCTATTCTGATTATTTTATTTCTATTTTGTTGATTTTATATATGTGCAATTTAATCTGAGTATTTGCAATAATTTTTGATATAAACTAGTAATAGAGTAACATATTAACTGAATTTAAACTCTAATGATGCTATTATAAGTTAATATGAACATTGATTACTTAATATGTATTAGTCTGTTATTAAAGTTTGAATTATTATTACATCTGTTAGTTAGAAATGACACTATTATAAGTTAATATGAACATTGATTACTTAATATGTATTAGTCTGTTATTAAAGTTTGAATTATTATTATATCTGTTAGTTAGATAACTGAAAAGGATTCTTTTTTAACATATTTCCCACCATTTTTCCTGCTGTTGTTTTTGCATTTTATAACTACTTTTATTTTTTAAATCGCTTTGAGATTTAGTATGTTTTTGTTTAATTTCTAGGCTTTTATTATAGTTTTTTTTTTCATTTATTTCATAGGATTTTTAAAATAGCATTCATAATTTGCACTTTACTTATTTTTCATTGAACTTTTCATGCGGGAGGGAGGGGGTTTTAAATATTACTAGCCTCAGATGTTCTAATCAACTTTTGTTTTAAATTTCAATTTTCTATTCTGATTATTTTATTTCTGTTTTGTTGATTTTTTATGTGCGATTTAATCCGAATATTTGCAATAATTTTTGATATAAACTAGTAATACAGTAACATATTAACTGAATTTAAACTCTAATGACACTATTACAGGTTAATACGAACATTGATTACTTAATATTCTAACCTAATAAAAATATTTATCCTCTGTTTATTCTGTAATTATTTATTAGTTTAGTTTGCACTAATTTTTCAGGTTGTTGTTAAGGCAACCCAAAATAAAGCAACGTATCCATTAATTTGCCAATATGATCTAAAATACTTTTCATATAATACAATTGTACATTCAATTCTCTTAAGCCATGCCACGATTGTAATAACAACAATAATTGATCACTTATTAATTTAAAGAATAATTATAATAATATTAATCTCAGGGTTCTTTGTTTCATGTAAGGAAATGCTCGGTGGTATTGTGTTGTCGCATATGACTGGCATTCTGGTCGGCTATAGGAAACATTTATTTTACTTAAATTCAATGTGTCTTCATCTCTCATATCATCTGCTATATTATTTAAAGAGATGATAATTCTATTCAATAATGACGTATAATTTTGAATAACACAGCCCTTTTTTTTCCAGAATCTCAGTCAGAATAATAAAAAGACAAGGGTGCTTTTTGTGTCCTTCCATCATCCATGACAACACAATCATATAACTAAGATTTATTACTTAGACAATTTAACTAAATGGGAATGGAATAATGTGCAGTCAAAGTTAATGGTTTGGGAATAAATTCATTTTTACACACACAAAAAAAAATGTTTAGTCTGAAGTTTGCAACTCCATAAATAATTATCATTAAACTAAAATATAATGACATATTCCGATCTGCTTAACTTTATTTATCTGGTATATTAAGTTTTTAAGAATTTGGAATGATTTCGGACTCAAGAAAAGGTTTTGCTAATATTGTGCAAACACTTATATTTAGCATATAAAAACAAAAAAATGAATCTACAACAAATTTTAACAAGACTATGATTTATTATTATCACAAAAAAAAATATATGAACATTTATTCAATAATCCCATAGTAATACAAAAATATAAAATATAACTGACATTAATCTGTATACTCTTTTGGTTATGGACTAGAGGTTACTACTTCTCCTGTATGCAATCATATGGATTGATTAACTAAAAGTACATTTCATTACCAATACATTGTTTATTAAATTTTGGTAACATTGTAGAAGCTTTTATTCAAAATTATTGACTAACTATTTTTTTTTTTTTTTTTAAAAATGATTAATCCAATCATATGCAATACGCAAAATATTAAATTTATTTCTAATACATTTACTTTATTTATGGTCTTTAATGGGATAACCTATTCTAATTATAGGCCAGTTATCAGAAGTTACAATTACCATCTTACATTTAACTTAATGCTAACTTAAGTTATGATACAAATTTTATTCATACGTATAATTTTAAATATGAGTATTATTTAATTACTAACCAGAATTAAATATTGCATTTGAATATTCCTTCATGTTATAAGCGTTTTAAATTATGCAATTTTAATTACTTTCTCCATTGATTTACTTGTCAAATACTAGCAATATTTAGCAGCACAATACAGATATTGATCTTAGTTACTAACGCACTATTTATACTAAAGTGGATCTTGAGGAACTAACACCTCCAATATAACCTTTATCTTGCCCGAACTTTCAAAATTAAGCACAATAATCAACACCTTCCATGGTGGAGCTATCTTTATTTTCACATGAGGAATATGGAATAACCACGAAGGTCTGTAGAGTAATCTACTACATTAAAATATTTTGGTGGTTTCTTGCCTCTTACTTGGGCCTACAACGAACACACACCAAATACAATCCTCTCCTGGGATTTAAATGAATGAAGCATACTAAATGCTAGATAAATTCTTGATCGTCCTATCTATGAGAATCGATCACTTGGGCTATAAACATACCTGAACATTATATTTAAAATCTTCCTCTCATGGAAAACAAAGCTTTTGGGGAGATCATTTTTCATCCCACAAAATAAATACATTATAATTATTACCTATGCGAATATTAAGCATATACCAATGCTATATCTGGGCAGGATAAGTAAATACACTGATTATAATAAACTTATGTTACCGTGTATACTTTGATCAACATCTGAAATCAATGGACATCATAGAATAAAAGTATAATAATTTTAATTTTAATAAAGGAACATTCAAAAATAGTTGGTAGCATACTATCTTAAACTAAATAAAGTGGATGTGTTATTTAAGAATAATTAGGAATAAATTCCTCAATTAATACAGTATAAATTCGCTTCAAAACTTTAACAAGAAATATTTTGTTATAGCATTTTTTTTTTTTTAGTTACTTCTGATAATTTTCAATATTTATTTTACCCCTTAAATATCTAAATATTTTTCTTTTACGTATCTAACATACAAAATTTCTACCTACAGTTGTATGTAATAATTAAAACATATTTTATAGATTTTTTCTTTCGTGTTAAATATCAACTTAACCTAGAATAATTATATTAAAACCTACCTTTGTCATTACAAGGTTATTAAATATCACTTGACCATACAGACTTTAACCTATGTTGATATAACAAAAAAAAAAAAAAACACATATAATTTTACAAATTAGTTTTAAAAAAATCATTAATTAACAAATGCCTATTATCTCATTAGAAAAATGTTTTTCTGTGAGCGATTTGTCCAGGTGAAGAGTTTTATCCAGTCGTATTTCACGAAGCATGTTTAAAACAATAAACGCATTTTATTATTTTCTTTAAATAAAAGTTTTCTTTTATTTCGTGCTTCTAATAAATCAGGTAAAAGAAAATATAGCAGAACTGAAGATTAATTCTCACTTGAATTAAACTACTACAATTTTGGGATCCAAAAAAAAAAATAGACTTGTAACATAGACGAATATTTGACTATAGACGATAAACATACACAATATTTTTTTTTTTATTGACGATATGTACAATTCATATTAGCTAGCTTACTTATGGACGGAAATGCGCAATTTTTCCAAGAGATTATTCTGATAATAACTGCAGCTGATTTACATGTATAGGAAGTTTTAATAAATCCAACTGATGTGTAATATAATATATCATTTATTTTATCATTAAGTCACTAAGATATTTGGTTTTGTTCATACTTTAGGAATTATAAATTTTTTAACGGTAACTTCTCCGTAAGAATACCCCTATATAACTCTTCCTATATTTACTCTGAGAAAGTTTATATTTTTTTTCAAAAAAAAATATACATGTGCATAATTTAATCTTATTTATCATTATTATTATTTCCAGACAATTCTTGGTGAATAAAACATATTTTAACGTATGTAACTACATTACTTGTAAAGGCAGACAATATTTAGAAAGAGCGCGAAAATGTTTCTAGTTGATTTTCCTTGGTTTCAAAATATTTCTTTCAATTATTATTTTTTTTTTTTATACCAAGAAAATATCAATAAATGACATAAAGTTAATAAATAATTAATTTTTTCTTGGAAATCGCTTCCTTTCCTTAATTTAGATATAATATAATTTTTCGTGAGTCCTTTTAGTTACATCTGTCATTTTTGAACTTTAGCGCGAGACAATAAATTTTTAAGTATAAAAGGTTTTTAAATAGGTAGATGGCACAGGAAATCAGGATATCTTATCAAAAAAAATTTAGCCACGCATTATATTATTAAAATTTTACTTTGATTACATTTATTTCTGCAAAATAAAATGAAAAAATTGAGTTACCAAATTTCAGCACTGTTCCTTCCTTGAAAACTAAAAGCAGACTATATATTTTTTTTTTTTTAAAAAAAAATGATCTTGACTTTAGCGACCTCTTACAGAAAAATAATCATTTGATTATAACATAAACAAAAGAAAGGAAAACTTATTACAATCATATAGTTTTCGGTATTATTTACCTGGATTACAAAGTAATTTGACAATAAAAAAAAATAATAATAAATACACTAAATTAACAATCAGTGATGTATAATTCTTTAAACATTATATATTTTTTTTCTTTCTTTTTTTTTTTACAAAAAGAAATTACCAGAAGTTATTGTGCTTTATGATAAGACACTCATCCACTCTCCCCTCTACCCATCCAAAATCAATTACTGTTTTGCTTTTATACCATATTAATTTGCTCTAATTATTAATATCTCAATTAAATTATTCATGTTCTCTCTTTAAAAATGACATTGAGTTATTAAATCTATTAGTTATTCACCCAAAACATGCCAAAGTGAGTGAATAGCATACTTTATTAATCCATTATTACTATTGTTAATTTATCTTTTTATTTCTTTAAAGAATAGCATTGTTTTCCTGCAGAAATAATGCCAAGTAAACCAAGTGTCAATAACACTAGGTTACAATATGTATTAGTCTGTTATTAAGGTTTGAATTATTATCTGTTAGTTAGATAACTGAAGAGTGATTCTTTTTTAAATTGTTTTGAGATTAAGTATGTTTTTTTTTTCAATTATACATTTCAATTTGTGATTTTGACAGATTTCTCATGAGGGTGGGTCTACCATTTCTCAAATTTAGCGATTTTTGTTTTACATTTAAATTTCAGCGATTTTGGCCAATTTCTCGTGCGGTGGCAGGGGGGGGTCAACCATTTCTAAAATTAAGCGATTTTTAGCGAATATTTTAAAAAAAGATTATCAATTGCAGGCTTCTTGGTGGTTCTGCAGCGTCACCTGGTGGCTTGTCCAGTAGGGAAGAAAACTACCATTTAAATAACGTTTAAAATTTTCTATACATTCAACATTCACTCATAAATAATGGAAATAGTCCATCATATCACATCTTATAATATACCATCATTACAAACCTTCAGACAAATAAAAGCTTATAACTTTTAAAATATAAATTTTATTACAATAATGGTGAAGTATGTGGGGAGGGGGAAGGACGTTTTCGACAATATGAAAAAAATGCAGAAATGCAATCAAACCAAGCTTATAATTTCGAAATAATAAAAGCTTATATGTTCAAAAAATACGAATTTTATTACAATATATGCTTATAACCACATGTTGAAATAATAAACAGAGCAAAACTCTCCATACAGTATTGCCACCTGTGCTAAACAGAATAATCAATGGATGCCAGAAGGCTTGTGCATAAAATCCCTATCTAATGCCTACTCATCCAATATCCCCAGACTAGATTCTGGCTTGTGGCCTTCGTCAGTGAGGAGCTTTGGATCTGAGAGCACTGCATCAAGATCTTAGGATCTAATGCAACCCTCTAGCAACAACCTTTTATCTCAGCTTAACTACTAAACTATGAGAATGAAATTGAAAACACAAAAAATATTTTCAATCTAAGCTCAATAGCTTAAATAGTCATATGGGTCTGAACTCAGTTCAGCACCCATACATTTTGGTGTCCTTGGCTCTTTTACAACCATAGCCACCACTATCCTATTAGGCAGGATTGGTGTTAAACCATTAAGCATCACATGATCACATTTCCTATACTAGCACATTAACTGTTGATAAACAGAGCAAAACTCTCCATACAGTATTGCCACCTGTGCTAAACAGAGTAATCAATGGATGCCAGAAGGCTTGTGCATAAAATCCCTATCTAATGCCTACTCATCCAATATCCCCAGACTAGTTTCTGGCTTGTGGCCTTCGTCAGTGAGGAGCTTTGGATCTGAGAGCACTGCATCTAGATCTTAGGATCTAATGCAACCCTCTAGCAACCACCTTTTATCTCAGCTTAACTACTAAACTATGAGAATGAAATTGAAAACACAAAAAATATTTTCAATCTAAGCTCAATAGCTTAAATAGTCATATGGGTCTGAACTCAGTTCAGCACCCATACATTTTGGTGTCCTTGGCTCTTTTACAACCATAGCCACCACTATCCTATTAGGCAGGATTGGTGTTAAACCATTAAGCATCACATGATCACATTTCCTATACTAGCACATTAACTGTTGATAAACAGAGCAAAACTCTCCATACAGTATTGCCACCTGTGCTAAACAGAGTAATCAATGGATGCCAGAAGGCTTGTGCATAAAATCCCTATCTAATGCCTACTCATCCAATATCCCCAGACTAGTTTCTGGCTTGTGGCCTTCGTCAGTGAGGAGCTTTGGATCTGAGAGCACTGCATCTAGATCTTAGGATCTAATGCAACCCTCTAGCAACCACCTTTTATCTCAGCTTAACTACTAAACTATGAGAATGAAATTGAAAACACAAAAAATATTTTCAATCTAAGCTCAATAGCTTAAATAGTCATATGGGTCTGAACTCAGTTCAGCACCCATACATTTTGGTGTCCTTGGCTCTTTTACAACCATAGCCACCACTATCCTATTAGGCAGGATTGGTGTTAAACCATTAAGCATCACATGATCACATTTCCTATACTAGCACATTAACTGTTGATAAACAGAGCAAAACTCTCCATACAGTATTGCCACCTGTGCTAAACAGAGTAATCAATGGATGCCAGAAGGCTTGTGCATAAAATCCCTATCTAATGCCTACTCATCCAATATCCCCAGACTAGTTTCTGGCTTGTGGCCTTCGTCAGTGAGGAGCTTTGGATCTGAGAGCACTGCATCTAGATCTTAGGATCTAATGCAACCCTCTAACAACCACCTTTTATCTCAGCTTAACTACTAAACTATGAGAATGAAATTGAAAACACAAAAAATATTTTCAATCTAAGCTCAATAGCTTAAATAGTCATATGGGTCTGAACTCAGTTCAGCACCCATACATTTTGGTGTCCTTGGCTCTTTTACAACCATAGCCACCACTATCCTATTAGGCAGGATTGGTGTTAAACCATTAAGCATCACATGATCACATTTCCTATACTAGCACATTAACTGTTGATAAACAGAGCAAAACTCTCCATACAGTATTGCCACCTGTGCTAAACAGAGTAATCAATGGATGCCAGAAGGCTTGTGCATAAAATCCCTATCTAATGCCTACTCATCCAATATCCCCAGACTAGTTTCTGGCTTGTGGCCTTCGTCAGTGAGGAGCTTTGGATCTGAGAGCACTGCATCTAGATCTTAGGATCTAATGCAACCCTCTAGCAACCACCTTTTATCTCAGCTTAACTACTAAACTATGAGAATGAAATTGAAAACACAAAAAATATTTTCAATCTAAGCTCAATAGCTTAAATAGTCATATGGGTCTGAACTCAGTTCAGCACCCATACATTTTGGTGTCCTTGGCTCTTTTACAACCATAGCCACCACTATCCTATTAAGCAGGATTGGGGTTAAACCATTAAGCATCACATGATCACATTTCCTATACTAGCACATTAACTGTTGATAAACAGAGCAAAACTCTCCATACAGTATTGCCACCTGTGCTAAACAGAGTAATCAATGGATGCCAGAAGGCTTGTGCATAAAATCCCTATCTAATGCCTACTCATCCAATATCCCCAGACTAGTTTCTGGCTTGTGGTCTTCGTCAGTGAGGAGCTTTGGATCTGAGAGCACTGCATCTAGATCTTAGGATCTAATGCAACCCTCTAGCAACCACCTTTTATCTCAGCTTAACTACTAAACTATGAGAATGAAATTGAAAACACAAAAAATATTTTCAATCTAAGCTCAATAGCTTAAATAGTCATATGGGTCTGAACTCAGTTCAGCACCCATACATAGTCTGGGGATATTGGATGAGTAGGCATTAGATAGGGATTTTATGCACAAGCCTTCTGGCATCCATTGATTACTCTGTTTAGCACAGGTGGCAATACTGTATGGAGAGTTTTGCTCTGTTTATCAACAGTTAATGTGCTAGTATAGGAAATGTGATCATGTGATGTTGAAATAATGTAAAATTGATCAAACCAAGCTTATAATTTCAAAATACTACAAGCTTATAACTTCTAAAATACAAATTTTATTACACTATATGCCTGTAACCAATAAAGCATATCAATTTTATAATTAATCAGTTTTTTTTTTACCAGAAACTGTGATGTTGCATGCTTCCTTTGTTACATGTAGTTAGAAAAAAAAAATGGAGATAAGAAACAATAGCATTATTCACATTTGATCTTCTGACATGGATATCGGATCTACACTTGATCACCTGAGATCCTTACGATATTTGCACTTTAATTTTTTTAATTATTGATGTAAATTGCAATTTTGTAACAAATAGTCATATTGTGAGCATGTGTGGATTATTCAATGTCATTTACCGCTTGGATGTGTTAGCAGTGGTTTTAATGGTCCTTAGAATTCAAAATGGCCATAAGTGCAATGACTAATATAATACCATTTATACCATCATTGAACACTTTACAATGCAATTTAGAAAATAAAATTTATTCCTTCTTGCTTACAGTTTCAACTGCCCAGCAGTCACATTAGAGCTACAATACTGAAATATATATAACCATACAATTAGTGCTATATTTACCTTAATATGATGATTATGATTACTAAACAGCCCCTATCTGCAATACCTAGTTAGATCATGAAAAATATAAATTACTCTCAATGAACGGATATGCAATAAATATGCAGACCAGACAATATTACATATACAGAAGTTAATACATTATAACAATAATTTACTTATAAGATATAATTATCAGTCAAAATATAACTTTTTCTTTTTTTAAAAATAAAACCATTTCTCCAATTTCTTATATTATTGTTCTGGTTCACATGCATATAGGAAAACAATAATTATTTATAAAGCATCCAAAGTTCACTTGATTTAATTAAACATTAATCTTCCATTACATTTATAATATTAATAGTTTTACAATCGAGAACATTTGCCATACAGCCAAAACCCTTGACCTCTAATATACTTAAAATACAATTCTGTGCAAGGCTGACTTCACAAATATAAGACATTTATTAATTCGTTTCTTAGCAGACACATTTCTCTAATAGTGAATAATTATAACTGCTACTTTTTTCAATGATAATTCTAAGTAATGGCCACTTCAGTCGAAATCCTGATTTAATAAAACTCCAACTTCCACAGAAATAGCTCATTTTGAGACCGATTCCAAAATCTATACAACAAAATCTCGAATGACATCTCCCAAATAAATACAGAAATATTTTTAATTATTCAACAGTGAACAAAAAACTGCATATATAACATAAGCTCACCTACATACAATCTAATTCTCAGCAATCAAAAGGAGGATTAACTATAAACAAATGAATGTCCGATTGATATATTTAAACCATTAACTTAAAACTATTAATAATTATTTACTCTCATTATTTAACACTTGGACGTCTTATATTCCTTTTTTTTTTACTGAAAATTTCTAAAACAGAGGGGGGGGGGGAACTATAAAAGCTTAAATGCAAATGTGACTTTTTTTAAATAAAACATTTGCTTCACAAAGTTTTTTAAATTAATATACTTAAATAAACTAAAATGATTAAGACAAAGCTGAAAGTTAAGAAGTCTTGCGTTGTTAGCCGAGAGGTATCGCAGCCGCCATGCAAGCAAGTAGTTGGTTGCAGACGGTTGTGGGTTCGCGTCCCGGCCGATGCTATGACATATGGAAAACACTCACTTCATAAAGTTTGTCAGGATTAAATATGTTAAAATAAATTTAAAGTATTTTAGGATAAAGTCTAAACCCATTTTTAAAAAAAAAAAACCATACAAAAAGCAAGTTCCATAGCTGTACATTGATTTTTTCATGACAGCAACAATTAATTCATTTATAAGTGGTATAATGTGACAGATTTCAGAAGTCCAAGAAGATTAGCAGTTGACTGTTTTTCATCTTCTATTCATTCAGCATAATGAAGGTTCAATGTTAAATTGCTTGAATAAAGTGAGAAGCCAGAATGACTGTTATAAACAAATTGATTTTATATAAGTTTTACTTCTTCCTGTCTTTGAACACCATGATCCAATTTTCCAACATATTTGATCTTGTTCTTCTTTTTAACACCTTTTTATTTTAATTATAAAATTTTTGAAAACACTTTGATTAATTTGCAAACATTTTAATTACCTGATTTTTTTTGTTTTCAAATCTTTTATCTAAACAGCCGTAATCTTTTTTTTTAATCTAATTTTTAATTTAGTTGTTTTGCAATTCATTCTTTGATATGAAAAAGTTTTAATATATTTTATCAGTTTTTCCTAAATTTAAATACTTTTTTTAACAACTATTACAACTTCTATAATATTTAATATTTTATTTTTAACAATTTGTTCTATTTTATGATTAGTACATTATATAATAAACATTTTTTTTAAACTTTTGAATACTATATTTATTAGCATTATAACTTCTAAAATCATCTTTCTACCATGTAGAATACTATATAGCTGACACTAAATTGAATAAGACATTACTCATTACAAATATATACATAATTATAAAAGACAATATATACAATATCCTACATTATTGATTTTAAAAAATACAAATTTTCATTGAACCCAGTAATTATATATCCTCATACATTTTAAATAATTTTATAAATATTAGTCTTTTATCTTATTTTTATTTGATTTCTTTTGCATAAACTGTTTTATATAATATACATTTTATTTTTTGTATGACTTTTAAAAGTTTTTAATAATTTTATTTCTATGACTTGAATTATTTCACTATCATTTTAAACACGAATTAATTCATTACAATTTAATATAATTATATGCTTATTTTTTCAAAATTTGTAATTCTTTTTAAATAACTTTCTCTTTAACTAGGTATTTTAGTATTTTTCTTATTACCCCAAAGACATACTACTTTAATCTTCTGATCTTTAAGATAATGTCTAGTAATTTGCAGACAAAATTAATCGCTAAAATTTGTCTGCAGATCACGTGGAGGCATTACATTAGAGATCAAAAGATTAGAGTAGTACGTCTTCAGGATAATACATCATAGCAAGAAAAATAGTAAAGAAGCCATCTGATAGACACATTGGAAGGCGCCATGTCTGTCATTCCTGCGAAAAAAAAAAGTTACATGCACCAAAAAAATACATAGAAATTATTGTAAATTTGAAATAAATGCAGAAAAAAATCATAAAAAATATTTGTACTTATTTTTTAAAATTATATAGCAAGAAAAATACTAAAGAGGACATCTCAAAGCAAGAATAATACTAAAGAAGATATCTGGTAGACAGAGCAAGAATAATACTAAAGAAGCCATCTCATAGCAAGAAAAATACTAAAGAAGCCATCTCATAGCAAGAATAATACTAAAGAAGATATTCAGTAGACATAGCAAGAATAATACTAAATAAGTCATCCAGGAGACATAGCAAGAAAATACTAAAGAAGCTACCTCATAGCAAGAATAATACTAAAAAAGACATGTCATAGCAAGAATAATACTAAAGATGATGGCTCAAAGCAAGAATAATACTAAAGATATCCGGTAGACATAGCAAGAATAATACTAAAACCTTTTCATAGCAAGAATAATATTAAAGAAGACATGTCATAGCAAGAATAATACTAAAGAAGAAGTCTCATAACAAGAATAATATTAAAGAAGATGTCTCATAGTAAGAATAATACTAAAGAAGACATCCGGTAGATATAGCAAGAATAATTCTAAAAAAGCCATCTCATAGTAAGAATAATACTAAAGAGGACATGTCATAGCAGGAATAATACTCATAGCAAGAATAATACTAAAGATGTCTCATAGCAAAAATAATACTAAAGAAGACATCTCATAGCATAATACTAAAGAAGACATCCAGTAGACATAGCAAGAATAATACTAAAAAAGACATCTCATGACAAGAAAAATGTCGGATGGCATCATTTTTGTCATTCCTTGAAAAAAAAAATTACATGTGACACAAAATATATAAATTAATAGTAATTTACTAAAATAATTGTAAATACAGATTGACTACAAAATAATTGCAGAAAAATTTATAAAAAATATTTAGAATTTTAAAATTAAACAGACAATAAAGAACACTCTTCCTGGTATAGTACGAGTCTGTCATACAATCGAAATGGCGGACGTAAAAAATGTCTTAATTAAAACGTACTATATAAAATTATGAAATTAAAAATGTACTCTTTTTTTACTGAAAATAAGGATAATTTATAATGAAAATGATAAAGAAGTCAACGGACCAAATAAAGCAAAATAAAAAATAACTTAACCTTTTAAAAAGTAGTATATAAAATTATGAAATGTTTTTTTTAGTGAAAATAAGAATAATTTATAAGAAAAATGCATACATGTTTTCTTATAATAACCTGTCATACAGTAAAAAACATCTTAAAAGCTACTATATAAATTATAATTTATTTATTTTTGTAGTGAAAATAAAATAATTTATAAGTAAAATGTAAAAGAAGAAAGCATTAAATATATATGGAAAGGCATACAATTTGTTTTAAAATAATACCACAAATCTCACTACAAAATAAAAAATAACCTATAATGGTGACGTATAAAAAGAGTTAAAAAGGTACTATTTTTAATTATTAAAAAACAAAATGAAAATTACTTACAAATAGCGGCAGTGGAAAAGTACTATAATATCATCAAATCGACAGTTAAAAATTCACTCTATATAGTAATATAATATCAATATTAAATATGAAATATATGAAAATATTCTCAATATGATCAAAAAAGTCACTGTGCTCACACCGATAGCGAAACCACAAGACAGAGAAATGACAAAATTTCACATAGGTCTTGCGACTTTTTTTAATCTCACAGGTCGCCACAATCCAAAAATCACCATTCCCATGGATTAGTCATGCCAGTGTCTTTGTTACCATGATATCATTTACCTAATCTTCGATAAAATTCTATCGATAGAAAACATGTTAAGCATAATACCGCATAGCTTAACTAATACTCAAGTACCTCTTATAAACTTTATTTTTTTTTAAATTATATTTTTATACTAACTCCCTATATGAGTATTCTTTAAAACATCTTATTGAATTTTCAATCTATATATACTTATTTATTTAATAAAGAATATTGATACTTGTGCATTATCCTGTCTACCAAACTTGGCAGATGATGTTTTGTTTTTAAAATATAGTTTTAGAAGTATACAAATAGTGATCTTTCTTTTTTTTTATTATGATGTTCCATTTCTATTTTTTTTAATATTAATACAAAAAAATAAATAAATAAAGAGGAAATATTATAATTAACAACAATAAATAAAAGGTAAACTTTGTAATGTATAAATGCCAAGATTTATATATATTAAAACTGTATTCAAATATCCTCACCCTTCTTTGTAAAAAATGCATATAAAAGATGTTCCATGTATTTTTATATATAATGTGTAAACGCTGATGTCTATATATATATTGTAATCAAATGTCCTCACCTTTATAATGAAGCAATGGATCTGAAGTCCGATCCATGCTTCACAGCCTCCTATAAACTTAATTAGTATTGTAGACCTGAATTAAGTTTATAGCCCAATATCAGCAGGGTTTTACATTACAGCCAAAATTAATTACGTTTATTAAATGTGTATTTGCATTTAAATATTTCCCTTTAAATAAATTCCATTCGAAAATTAAATTTCTGTTAGTAAAAATTATTTGCAAAACCTATTAGTCAAACATATATATACGTCAAGCATATATATATGAGTTAATGCAAAATTCTGCTGAAATAAAATGCTTATTTTATTAAAAGAAATAATATATTTTACTTTTTAAAATCTTGTTAAAATATGGCGTATGATTTTATTTTGAGATAAGCCGCCAACATTTTCTAAAAGAATGTATGTTTGTAATTAGTTAGCCCATTCAAGGCAAATTAAAGATGCCTTCTCTTTCTTTTTTAATTAATAAAATTCAAAGTTTAAAAAAAGAAATTTAGAATAACAAAGTAAAAGTTATTTTTAGAAAATGTTACCTTGAAATAAAGAAATGTGGGGGGGGGGGCTTATCAAGATCTAAGATCATTGGCAAACCAATAGAAGGTAGCTTACAAAAAAGGTATAAATAAGAGAGAACAAAAGACTTGGCATTCAGATTTTCCTTTTGGAGATTGCATTCAGATTTCTCTTTTGAGATTTCAGCCAGATTTCTCTTGAGGCTTTTTCTTGTGCTTGCTTTTGTCAGATTTTGCTTTTGCTTGCTGAGATTTCTCTGTAGAGAATTCATTCAGATTTTTCCTGTGCTTTGAACCTCCCAGATTTTGCTTCTCGTTTCCATTTTGCTCCAAAAAGTTATTCAACTGTCGTCTTCGAAATCACAGAGAAGTTTGAACATGCTACAAGCTAAAAGTCATATGAATTTGATGGATTCTACCATGCTTGGTGGTTAGGCAAAGCTTTACCTACCGCCGAGGTCCTAATAACCATCAAAATGCCATAGTATCCACCCAATATTAATCTGAACTCTGTGCCGTGTCTGTAGGACTTTTCCTGAAAGCATGCTACATATTTCCACTTTCCTTGTCTAGGCAAATACCTATCGATGGACAGATTAAGCCACGCACGTTGAGGGAACATGACCAAGGAACCAGGATGGTAATCGTATCTCTCCTCCATTGAACTATTTACTTTCTACCCTTTTTTGTTCATACCTGTTTTAATTGCTTCATTGAATTATATTTCTGAAATATTGTATTTAATTATATTTGTTATGTAACCATTTTTATTAGATTAGTCTTAGAGATATATATATTGTGTGATCATCTATCTATATATATTTAACCCTTTTTCCTTCACTATTCTTCATTACTAACATGTATAAATATTTTGTATTCCATTGCGGTTAAGTTTAAAAGTTAATTTTTCATTTAAAATCTCTTTCCAATCTCATTTATGTTTCTAAATTCAATATGAGTAAGTTTCCTTTGTTTGCCAACTTGATCTCGATAATGCCTCTTTTGTCCACCATTAGCTTATTACGTATATCTGATTTAGCTATATACGTCTTAAATAATTTTAAATGGTTTTTAGCGCAAAGCAATTAGAAAATGCTTTGCGAAAGGTTTTTTTATTGTGCTTTATCGAGAAGATTCGAGTTGACAATTTTATTAAAATTGGGAAGAAAAGACTTAGACCGCAAAAATATTATATCGTTACTATCTATTTTTATTGTCTAATTAGTTTTTTCATTAATTTAGGGGAATAGCGGAAGCCATTAAAAACATTATTAATATTTTAAAGTCATTAATTAAATATCTTATTTAACTGAAAAGCTTGAGTTTTCTAATTTTATTTTAATGCTTTTTTTTACTTTTCCAATGATCCAGGCACGCAAAACACATTTTTTCATACACTTTTATGCACATTTAACTATTTAGCTCCGTAGGTGCTCCCGTCCATGTCTCTCCCCTGATGCTAAGTTTGGGCCGGATGAGAAAATTTATGCATGTCTCACATAATGTTGTTGGTTCGTAGTTAGCCTCGAGAATAGGCGAATAGGGCAGAGGTCATAGTATTCTTGATTTAATATCTCGCATATGGGTGGCCTCGAGGTACTTTTGCCTAGTATTCGAACTGGGTTAAACCAACATACATCATCTGACTGTCACAATAAAGAATGCATACAAAGACTTTTCATTATTTATAAAGGGTGAGAATATTTGATTACTGTTTTAATATATATATAGACATCAGCATTTACACATTATAATATTTATCTTTTATTAATTATTGTTAATTATATTTCCACTTTATTTATTTTTAGTATTAATATATATAAAATGTAAAGTTATAACAAAACCAAATATAAATATTAAATATAATTATACTTGTCAGCTATTTTGTTTTTTAACATTTATTGCATGCATGCACCTGAAACTGTATACACCTGGGTCTCTTTTTATGTGAATTTTTTTAATGCAATTTTGAAGTCATGCGATGCATGTTTCTTTTTAATATCTTTATGCAGTTTTCTTTTACATGATAAAGAAGTTCATATTTCAATAAAAATCGGGATTTCCCTATTTTATATACGTGCATTAAATTTTACATACTTTAAATGCCTGTTGAAAAAAGGTTTGACAATAAATTTAGATACTGTAGAAGATTTAGAAAAAGATAATAAAACAGAAATGGAACCTGTTCATTTCACAGCAAAAATTTATTCGAGAAAGTCTTCAACTTTGGAAAATCATTTTCTTGTTAATGACACGAATTATGAACGAGCTCTTAAATTCCAACAAAAACTAAATAGTTATATGTATGGATATTGCAAGCTTCATAAACAATTAGTAAAATCATTGTCTTAAAGTTTAATCACCGATTACATTGTCACCAGAAAATCATTAATATAGCACAAGACTAAAGTTGGCACTAATTCTGCTGTTTGTGTTTCCCCTTGTGACGAATCTGATTTCTTACCAGTTCACAAATGAACCACATATTGTCAAATAGCAATAAGGATTAAAATATGTATGAAAAATTGTAAAATAAATTATACATAAAAACATATTATATTGAATAAAATTAAAGTTAATAAAAACAGTAAAAAAACTTTGTCTCATATCAATTTTTTCAAATATTTGCAATTTTTTATTAGTCATACTTTATTTCCTTATTTTTTTTATGTGAATTTTAAAGTAATTTTATCTTGTTGCTTTGGTTTTATGCGGTTTTTGAAAATTATGGAACGTATCCCAAATTTTTCAAGGTAAGTTAAGTCTATTTTTGTGCAATTTTTTTTATGCGGATTTTCTGTGGAACGTATCTACTACATAAAGAGACCCAGGTGTATTTATAAAAAAAAATGTCTGCCAAGTTTAGGAGACTGGATAACACACAAATACCAGAATATTTTTATAAAATTAATATTTTTAAACCCAAATCTTCATTAAAAGTTGAAATCATAAGCAAGAAGGAATACATTTTATTTTATAGACTGCATTGTAAAGTATTCGGTGGAAATGTGTAAATAATATATATAAAACAATGCATAATAGAACAAGAAACAGTCAAAATTGTAAGAAATTATTTAAAAAAACATTGTTTGCATTTTATAAAGTGGATAAAGAAAGGTATTACCAATTACAATTACATACATTATATTTTATATTCGTTGCCTGAAAGGAGGTTGTTGTAACTATCAGTAAGATACCACTACTGTGATAATACTCAAATACTATCAGCAATAGTTTTTTTCAGCCATCTTCTTAATACAAGTTATTTCATTACTTCAATATGTGCTACTTATTAAAATATAGATTAAAAAAATTATAAAATACATTATATCACAAGATTATTTTAAACTGCAATACTAAATTTTATTTAAATATTATTACAAATAGTAACATTCATTTGATAACATATATGTTATTGTTTGGTATTTTAACCAACACACTAAAGTATATGATAATGCTTTATATAAAGCAATGTCATACATACTACCATGACGATAATTAAATGTTATTGCTTAGTATTACCTGATTATACTATTTGCTTTCATGCAAAATTAATCTACATATTTTTTCCATTAAAAAAATCTAAATAAACATTTGTTATAAAAAAGGGTATATACAAAGCTAAAAAATAATCAAATGTTTAGTTCTTTTTATTTAAATATTAAGGGGTAGCAATTAGAATTTCTGGTAAAACTGACTTATAGCGGTCTCGACACTTTGCCCTCTATTTTTAAAAAACTTAATTACTTTTTTTCCCCTACTAACTGTATTCAACTTTAATGAGTGTATGTAACTATATCTAAGTATAAATGTTAATAAAAAAAATTAAAAAAAAAACTTACATTTTCATGCCTAGTTTTCACTTCTAGCGGTCTTTGCTGTATATATAACTGTAAATAAATAAACCAAATGTATCCAACTTTAATCAGTTTATCTAAATAAACTGTCTAAATATAAATATTAATAAAAAAAAATGTAATAAAACTTACATTTTTATGTGTACTTTTCACTTGGAATGTATATCTAACGGTCTTTACTGTATATATAACTATAAATAAATAAAGTATATTAACTATAAATGTTTTTACATAAAGATGAATAAATAAATAAAAAAGAACTTAAATTTCCTGCATGTAGAATCCGTGTTTCGAACTACATTATTCTCACTATGTAATTGCAAAGTATATCTAACTATAAATGTATTTTTTACATGAAGATTAATAAATAAAATCTAATAAAACTTACATTTTTATGCTCTATTTAGAGAAGATAAGTGTCACCAATAAAATGCCTACTGTCAAAATTATGAACTCCTTTTGTCACGTGTCATTTTTGCCGCCTGTAAAATTCTGAACTACTTTTGTAACGTGTAATTCCCCCCCCCCCCCATCCATTTACTTTTTTTCCGAAAAAAGATTCAAATCAATGTTGAAACCAAGTATGTCAAATTGTGAACAACTGTTTTAACATTGATTTGAATCTTTTTTCGGAAAAAAAGTAAATGGATGGTGGGGGAGGCGGCAAAAATTACACGTGACAAAAGTAGGTCATAATTTTGACAGTAGGCACTTTATTGGTGACACTTATCTTCTCTAAATAGAGCATAAAAATGTAAGTTTTATTAGATTTTATTTATTAATCTTCATGTAAAAAATACATTTATAGTTAGATATACTTTGCAATTATATAGTGAGAATAACGTAGTTCGAAACACGGATTCTGCCTGCAGGAAATGTAAGTTCTCTTTTTTTTTTTATTTATTCATCTTTATGTAAAAACATGTATAGTTAATATACTTTATTTATTTATAGTTATATATACAGTAAAGACCGCTAGCTATACATTCCAAGTGAAAAGTACGCATAAAAATGTAAGTTTTATTACATTTTTTAAAATTAATATTTAGACAGTTTATTTATTGTTAGATAAACTGATTAAAGTTGAATACATTTGGTTTATTTATTTACAGTTATATATACAGCAAAGACCGCTAGAAGTGAAAACTACGCATGAAAATGTAAGTTTTTTTTTTATTAACATTTATACTCAGATATAGTTACATACACTCATTAAAGTTGGATACAGTTAGTAGGGAAAAAAAAGTAAAGTTTTTTAAAAATAGAGGGCGAAGTGTCGAGACCACTATAAGTCAGTTTTACCGAATTTCTAAATGGGGGGGGGGGGGTAAACGTCAAATAATGATTCCAGAACTAAATAGAATAGTGAAAGACATAGCCATGAAATACAAACGTAAATGTAGAAAATAATAATGTAACTGTAAATCGTTATTATCACAATTAATTCGTTAAAAAATTACAATATTAAGACATAACGGCACATAATAAAAATAATTTTAAATGCTTAGAAGACCAACGAAAGCACCTTTCATTTTCAAGAGACTTTAGTATAAGGATATAAAAATATTTTTATGAAAGTAAATATAATTCAAACATGTAAAAAAAAAAAATTTATTCTATAACTAACAAAAGAAAATATGTTTGCAATATTATTTACTTTTTCAAGACGATTACTAAATTACTTTATCCCAATATCAAAATTTCACTACATTTGTATATATATTACTTCAGTTAATTCTAATTTAAAAATCAGACACAATGACTCTTGATATTATTCATTGACAAATGTGTAACAAAATATATTATTAATAAGAAACTAACCGGATTAAGTAAAACATATTTTGGAGCATCCGTTAATGCTGCAAGACATTGAAATATTAATTTGCGTTTTGATAATGCGGCAGGAAGTGCCATTTTGTGACGTCACACAAGCCTTTTTCCGAAAGCAAAATTACTGGCTCTCTATATATAACGTGATAAAAAAATTACATCATTTTTGGATTCAATGTACTATTACCCAATTTATTTTGGATTCAGTTTCGGAAAACATTCGACCAAGCTTATTTACGAATAGTCTTGCAAATCAAACGAAAATTTACTTTTTGATTGCCATTGTTTATTCAAGAAGATTAAAGAAAATGTCGAAGTAGCAAAGCAAAGCAATTTTATTATTGATTGAATCTGTTCTATTTATATGTGAATGTAATAAACACAGATTCATATAAATACGATATAATATTTTATTCAGTTTATATACAATATATTTACAATAATGTTCCCCGCTGATGCTATGACACATGAGAAAAAAAAAGTTTGCTATACTCTACATTTAATACTTTGGCTCGATATAACGTTTGGTTGCCGTGCAACTATTGAAGAAACGGGCTTCAGATGCACTTCTAGGTTTATCAAACACTTTCAGATCTACCGTGACATCTTGCCTCATGTGAAAATACGATACTTTAAGCTATATAGTGACAGCTTATTTCATATCAGATTTATAACTAACAGCTTCCCGTTCTCACTGCTTTAGCCATTTAGTGGACAACGAGCTTACTGTTTTTCAGCTGTGACAGTAATTTGTTATCTGACTTTTCTTTTGCAATGTCCTGGAGGACTCTAAAGACCAATCAGGGAGCTAAATAAATAAACAACACACAGTACTTCGAAATGTATATATAATAAGATTTATTTAATAATAATAATGTGGTAAAAAGGTAATAGTTCATAAATATTCATATGTTATTTATTTTCCTTGGGTGAAAATTGTATTCTTTCACATCAGTAATCCAGTTATTATATTTGTGCTTTTAAATCAAATGTCTCTTGAAACACAAATAAGCCTATATAATTTCCATATAGAATAAAATTTAAAAGTTCATATAACAATGCTTACATCGTCAAACACAATTTATACGTTACATTAACCATCTCCGTTCCCCTCTTGTCTTTGCGGTTTAGTTAAGCTTCAGTTAATTACCGTTCGCTGGTAATAACCTTTTATTCACAACACTTATTGCTTTTCATTGCCGCTATTCCATGTTAGTCTTGATCACTGCTAGTCGTTCTACTAATCTACCATTGGCCACTCTTTACTACTGATCTGTTATTACTAACTTTAATCCAGTGTAACCCATTTTAACTGCTTCCTCACCTCTTCAATTTAGAACGGGGGGGGGGTATCTTATATACGATCTAATTTGTAGGCATTTAGCTTTATTTGCATACCATTCTATTCTAATTTGTCAAGCATTGGTGATCAAGAGGTCAGCGGGGTCACTTCCCGGCTGATGCTATGACACATGAGAAAAAAAAAATTCTATTCTAATTTAATGTATAATTTGGGACAATCTCACAAGCGAATTTTTAGAATAATCTCCAATAATGAGAATATTATTAAAGTGAAGAAATCAGTGCGTATTTACACAAATAAATATTTTTTTATTTACGTATTCGGTTTTATACACACAGACATTTCACTCCTCCCCCAACTCAAGAAATACTGAATTAATTTATTACTATATCTTAAAACTTGTCAGATGGTTTGCTTTTACATTTTTGCCTAGTTTTGGGAATAACTTTTTTTTCTTCTTTTGAAGTAGTTCTGCCTTCATTTTACTCCTTACAAGTACCTGGTTATCATCAATTACTTTAACTTGGTCTAGAGCAGTAATTACATTCTCCAATAAAAAATCTTTTTACTCTAATTCTTCCTCTAACGATTTATTTAGATGAATATCTGGCAAGGTATCTCCATAATGGCAGTGAAAGTGTTTAACATATCTTTTCAACTACAACCTATTCTGTAATTTTATTATTCTTATATCCTGCGATATTACTTTCACTGTTTCGCCAGGTGTCCATTTACAATTAAGTAAGTCACTTATCTGCATTTTTCTTATTCTAGGAACTTGTTCCAATTTACTGCTTTATTATTTTTACAAGTACATAGTACTAGTTTTTTTAATTGAGTTTGAAAAGTTCTAGATTTTTTCCACACCCAATTTGCTATAGCTGCACTATTTAAAGTTCTGGAGTTTTATAAATTATTCATGTTTACATAAAGTAGTTAGTTGTAACCAATTTCTTCCTAATAACTGATTGAAAATTTTATTTACTATATAAAGTGTCAGCCATTTCAAACTAGAAATTAATTTTACTGGCACTATCACTTTTCCCTAAATATCAATTTTATTGCCATTTATGTCAATGGCATCACTTCTGTACCTTGAAGTATTATCTTCATTTTACCTTTTCTTCTAATTTTAATCCAATTTTTGCAAGATATGAGTGACAGACTGGCTCTATTGTCCACTTTCATTTTTACTGTTTGTCTGCAAATATGGTATTTGTGTTTTCAAATCAAATGCTTTTGAAACACTAAATAAGTGTATAATTTCCGTATAGAATAAACTGTTAAAGTTCATTTAACAGTGCTGTGTTCTCAACTATGACTGGGTGACTAGCAAACAAATACACAACAAAACTCTACAGAATAACCACACATATATTTAGCAATAATAATTTGTTAACAATTTAGAAAAATAATTATTATATTAATCTTTAACACTAATATAAAGTCTGCATTTAGGTGAGTTTAATTCCCTGGTTAATTATTGAATAGCAAATAATGTTCATAAAGTTTAACTATAAAGGTAAGCTATTATCCACTTTACCTTCACTAATGTCTATAGTCTTTATCACACAATCCTTGACTAGCCTTTTGAGGCATTTCAAAAATAATAATAAGACAGACATTCTGTTAAAAGCACTAGTCAGCTGACATACAGGAGCTGAGATCCTAGGAAAAGAAATACTCTGATGATGCTCTTCAACTCACAGATACACTAACAGTAGCAGCTACCACAGAAGAAGCAAGCAATCCTTCTCTAATTATTTATACCATCTCTTCCTTTGTTTCTTTTATCTTTTGTGGAGTAAATTCTTTGGCTTTAATAAGTTTGTATTATTTAGTTTGTTATCATCCAACGAAATTTCTTAGCCTTTTAATTATACAATTAATTACTCTCTTAAGAATTTATTTCCATATATGGTAAGTTTTAAAGGTCTATAATATTAATTAATCTTAGGAATTTATTTCCATATGTGTAAGGTTTTAGATCTATACAATTAATTTAATGTTTTAGGAATTCCTTTCCATGTAAGGTAATTTATAAATTCGGTTCCATTAATTAATATATATATATATATGCGTCTGTTTCTTTAAACTATGTTTAATTGAAAACATTTCTTTTCAACGATTTATTTATTTAAGTTTAAACATTGAATATTTTGCCCTCCTCCCCTTACTCTAGAAAATAGTTTATGCTTACATATAGTCATTGAATCTGGCTGATCTTCGTATCTAATGTCTGGGTTATTTAGTTGTTAATCCACTTAGATTCAGTGTTGATTTTAGTTCCTGCTCCATTGTTCTGAATTCCAAGTCACAGATTTCTGTATTTCCTCTTCATTCTTGATCCATGGTGTTGTTTCCGCTGTGTCTTGTCTTTTTTGATTTTCATCTTTTGGCAAGAGCACTGCAATTTGCCAATGTTCTTCGAATCACTGACGGACATGATTTACATGTGTTCTGTATGATGTCCATCGTGGACTTGAATGATTGCTATTGTTTTTGATAGCATTTTTACAATTACTCCTTCAAACCATTTCTTCTGGATTATATCTCAAACCCAATTTCTGTTGCCTATTATGTATCTATTGTCTCTTTTCTGATCTGTTGTTTATATTTTTTCATTTTTCTTGCTTTCTATTTTATAGATGTATTTGGACATAAAAGTGATAATTTAATTCTCAGTTTCCCTCCCATCAGCAATTCTTCCAGAAATTTCCCTGTAGTTGTTGATAGGGTGGAGTGTTGATACAACATAGTGTTATACATTGCTTTCTACATACATACATACATTATTTGACTTATTGAGGGCCTTTTTAATTATCTGTACAGCTTTTTCAGCAAGGCTATTTGACTCGGGGATATAGGAATGCAGGTATGTGTTTGATGCCATTGTTAATAAAATAGTTTTCCATTTCTTACACAGTGAATCCAGCACCATTGTCAGACATGATGGTTTCCAGTAGACCATGGCAAGGAAACAGCATTTAAATTTTCAATTGTTTATTTTGTACTCTTATCTTTTACAATATGATACTCCATCCATTTAGAATATGCATCTATGAGTATGAGCAGTGTTTTGCCATTTATTGGGTCTGTGTGGGTAATATATACTCTCTGCCAGGTTTCTGTTGCTATTGGCCACAGATTGTATTATTTTGCCTTCATACTAGTTTCAGATTGACAAATCATGCATTTTTTGATATATTGCTTGATGTCTGATGCCATTTTTGGCCACCAGATGTAGCTATGAGCTAATGCCTTGGCTCGCACAACTCTGGCGTGACTTTAGTGTAAAAGCTTTAAAACTTGTTGTCTGCCTTCTGTTGGTATTATGACTTGGTCCCCCATTAGTACACACTTTTTCCAAGTAGACAATTTGTCTTGGTTTTTCCAGAACCCTGTGGTAATGTAGTGTGGCTTCGACTTTGACCATCCATTCTTTATCCACTCCATAAACTGTTGACAGTCTTTGTCATCTTTTGTCCAGCTTGCTACTTTTTTGCTGTTCAGGATTTCTGATTTCAGCAGATCATTGTAGTTTATTTTTATCTCCATCCTGCTTAGTTCTTTTTTATTTGGGATTTGGGACAGAGCATCAGCATGTGAAATTTCTTTGCCCTTCTTATATTCCAGTTTGTAATCACAAGATGTTTCTCCAGCGCATCATGCATGGGCTTGAAGGTTCAAGAACTGATTTATTATGTCCCAGATTGCCTGGCAATGGCTTGTGGTCAGTTTTTATTTGAACTAATCTGCTAAAAATATATTGGTGAAATTTTTTCAGAGTGAAAATAATAGCTAAAGCTTCTTTATCAATCTGACCATAATTCCTTTCTGCTTTTGAGAGGGTATGTGATGCATATGCAATGGGCCATTCTCCTTTATAACATGGGTGAGAGAGAACCACCCCCATGCTCCATTATGACACATCTGTGGTTAAATGCAGTGCCAAATTACTATTGAAGTACATTAACAATTTGTTAGATAATAATGGGTCTAGTTTTATTAAATGCTTCACTGTGAATTTCCAACCATTGCCATTTTTGATCTTTTTTCAATAAGTCGTACAATGGTTTTGCTATGTGTGCTTTATTCTCTAAAAAATGCTTCAAAAAGTTAATCCTAAATATGCCTGCAGTTGTTTAATGCTTTTAGTCTTCATCACATTTATTACTGCTCTAACTTTCTCAGGTGTTGGTTTCTTCCTCCTATTGGAAATTATGTGTCTGAGAAAAACTAATTCTTTTGCCATACACTTTTTTGAGCATTTAATTTTACTACCATTTTGTTTAATTTTTCACATACTGTAAAGACCCTTTTATGCAGCATCTCTTCTGAATTAGCGGAGATGAGTATATCATCGAAATATGGAGTAACTTCTTCCAGTCCCTGGTGCAATGTGTCAATTTTGGCTTGGAAAATGTTAAGGGCTATTGATATGCTAAACAGTAAATGATTATATTAAAATAATCACATTGGTATTGTCAATGTTAAAATTTCTGCTGATTTGTCTGTCACCAATATCTGGTGAAATGCGGAATTTAAATACAATTTTGCAAAATGTGAGGCATTTTGAAGACTGGCTAGTACTTCCCTCACATATGGAACTGGGTATGCTCCCCTTTTCAGATATTTATTTACAGTTCATTGTTTGATTGGTTATCACTACTATAGGCATGGCCCAATCTGATGTTTCAATAGGCGTTAATACATTCTTAGCAACAAATGATTTTAGTGTCTGCCACTTTCTCTTTTTGAGCAAATGGGATTTTCTATGGTTTACACATGACTAGTCATGCATTTTCCATCACCTCTATCTTGACTGGGTTCATATTAATCCCAATTCTTCACTAAACAAATTAGGATATTTGTAGGCAATATCTTGTTCCAGAGAGATTTTTTAAATATTAATTTGTATACCTAGTTTGTGGAACCAATCTCTTCCAACTATGGTACTGATGTGTTCATTGCCCATACTTTTTTATCACAATGGTTAATTGGTGCTTAACATAACCTATCAGTTTAAACATGTTTCCGTTTACATTATGCACACTAATATTTGTTTTATTTTACTTTTATTGTTGGCTGATATGACATCAGCAAAATACCTGATACACTATCAATTTCTATAGACGATTATTTGCCACAAAGGTGGTGCTTATGTTTTTGATCATATGATAATCTCCCCTATTTCCTTGCATAGGTAATTTACTTTTGCCTTTCCATTTACCTTCCTGTTTGCAAATACATGTTAAGTGTCACTTTTGTCCACATTTAAATCATGACTCTTTTAGCCACCTACATTTTTTTGATAGGTGGCCTCTTTTACCATAACAAAAACATGTTACACTAACATTCTTACTTTGCTCAGCTTTCAAAGGTATGGACATTTCCTGTTTGGTTTTAAATACACTCATTTCAGGATTTTCATCCCTATGTGTGCTAAACACCTGAGGCTGTTCAAGTGTTAACTCATATGTGATGCCTTTTTTAATGGCCATCTCATATGCAGTCTCAGGTTCCATGAGAAATTGTTATCTGAGCTTATCATCTACATGCCATGATGGACGAGGGCTGAAATAATCACTTAATTTCTTTATTAGATCCTCGTATTTTACTTTCTCAGTAATACATATCTCCAATAATCTATTTATTACTTCTATTATTTTAATACCTGCAAAACATTTGAGTGCTGCTACTTTTTTTTATTATCTTCAATGCCATTCAAGGTAAAGAATGTTCGTAACTGCATAATATACAATGGCCATTCAGACACATTGCTCACCTCGAATTCAGATATACTGTTCTGTCCAAAAGCACTCATGACTAATTACTGAACGATTAGCCTCACTATTAACTTTAATGCTATAATTCTGTACTTTTTTCCATAAGTTCGAAAATCTAAATACCAGTAGCTAACTAATGGCTTAAATCTATGCTACTACCCGAGGATTGAACAACAGCAACTGCCAATTATTTGGCTTTCAAAACTTATCCACTATTAACAGGTTCAATGCAACTGCACCAATAATTTGCTGTGTCCCCAATTATGACTGAGCAAGCAGCAAACAAATATACAATAAAACTTGACAGAATAACAGCACATGTTGAAACAGTAAGATATGCCTTACCAATCTTAGTTACACCTTTCCTTCCTGTTTCCTACCCTCATGCCTTATTTAAAACCCTAATTTCATCGTATTGTGTGTGTACTGGGTATATTTACCAAAATTCCGCCTAAATTTATATGTATACTGGGGTGCCCGGGGTTTAATATAATTAAAATTGTTTTTAAACGGTTTTATTTTTAAACCGTCGAGTATATATGCTTGTACAATAAAGTAGGTCACATATTCTCATCTACACACATACTGCGATAATATTTAAAATTTATCAAAATATTTTATTTAAAAGTTGTTTTTGAATCAATTTATTTTGTGATGTTATTTCATTATAATTATTTGCCTTTAAGAAATAATATCACTGAGAAATATTTCTGGAAATTAAATTCAGAAAGAGTGTTTGATAAATGTAAAGTGTTATTTAGTTTTCTAAAACGTCATCATTTTTTTTAGTCAGTGAGGGTAAGAAAGAACAATAGTGGCTAATTTTAATCATATTGGCGCCAGTTTTACTAGTAGATTTGATAAGATAAAACAGTGTTTATGAACAGATTTTAATTAGAAAATGCAGTCCATGTTTTTCAAATGTGTAATAATTCACGAACGGATTTTATCACTGCAGGGTTAGATTGTAATCAGAGAGAGCATATAAATAGGGCTGATTGATTGTAATTATTTGAGTAGACAGTTATTAATTAACCTACCTGATTGTGACAGTAAATCCAGTTTTAAGATTGTTTAACCTTAGAATGTCGGGGTAATAGGCCAGTAGGTTGTCTTTCCTCGGGATTTTGTGCCTCGGCCGTCCGTCATTCAAAATCCGATGTCCTGTCACCATATCATCAAATCCAACTGAACCAGCCCAATGAAATGCTGCTTCTAAAATCTACTAACTGCTGCTGCGGAACCATGAATCAAAGAAACTCATAATTTTACTTAAGAAATTTGCTACAAGTTTGGAAATGCCCATGGACATAGTTAAAAGAACAAGGTAATTAAAATTAACCCGAGATCTCGGAAAACTTCAAGCTATAGCTAACAATTTTGTATATTCTATAAATGTATTTATTTAAACGTTTTTCTAATGCATGCTGAACTTGTGCTTGGGTTGATTTTCTATTATATTTATAAGTGTCTTATTTCAATGTGTTATAATGAAGTATATAATTAATTTCTTTAGACAAATGCAAGTTACGTAGGGAAGTTAAATGATGCGTGGTTGCCATCTTAGTTTATAAGCCGCAAACATGCATTTTTCCCCTCCCATCTCTTATATATGTTTTAAAGTATTTTTGCGTATAATAATTTTGTTAAATGAATATTTATTTATCTAAAGTTTTGTTGAGAGTCTGCTGGCCATTTAAATATGAAAGTCAAGAGCGAGCTATTTCTGTTCCTTAATGAATTGCCCTTTGTTTTACTAATTCTTTGAAAATTTAAGCTGTGTTGTTAGTAAATATGCATGGGTGCTGGAATCCTCCTGTTGGCAAAGGTCATCATGGTTCAAATCCGTTCCCCCTTATTTTACTCCGCGGTTCCCAGTCCTGTGCTAAAATGGCACACGGGAGTTATTTCGCATATGTCCCCACAGTTATGAAGCTCCTGGGTGTGGGCCAGGCTTGAGCTGTGAGTGGGCTAGAGACATCCCAAATAAAAGGTGAAATGCCTATCCAATGCCTTGACCTTTCGCCATATTTTAAAGTTGCATACTCATAAACTGCACCCCTCCTCGGCATATATTTGCTAGCACCACTGTATATTTCCCTTGTTAATTATTAAAAGAATTCTATTTAAATGAATTTCAAATCCGTTCAGTATAGCTCGATCTTATAATCTATTCGCGAGCGACTCTCAATCTTTATTTAAATCTCCAATTATAAATGTTTTAGAATATTTCAAACTCTGTTAGACTTTACATGACTCCCACTCGCATATGCCTACTGTGTCACTATATTTTAGACACGTTATCTAAACGAACCCAAGTACGAGGTATCAGCCTTCTCGTTTGTTTATTATATAACTATCCAATTTATATCGCTAAATTATTTTATTATCAAATCATTAAAATCTTATTTATAAATTTATTTCTTTTTTATTTATTCAGGGTGCAATATATATTACATAGTACATTAAACTTATCTTTGGCACATCTATAAATTATTGTTAAATTAACCTAGGGCTATTTTAGATTTAGAGTCTTTTGTTTTCTCCCTGATCACCGGCACCGGCATGAAATTATACTATTAGTAGCATCAAATGTGTTATCATGTAGAGGGCATTGTGGAGTTTGGACTTTGGATTCGAACTTGGGATTTCTGGGAGGTAACTCTCCTAGTGTTGAGTTCTATGTTCCAGGTTTAAATTCTGCAGTGTATTAGCAAGATAGACATGTTTTGACTGTTACATAGTATTTTTTTTTTCCGGGTCCATGGCGCTTCTCAATGTGAGGCTTGGATTTAAACACCCACCAACCCCTGATAGTATTTAGTTCATTTAATTACTCATTTCCTGTAGTTCAATATTTTCAATATCGTTTTATATTTTAAGATATTATTATATGTATTTTGTTTGGCTCGGGCAGTTTAATATAGTACGACACAAGCAATATATATGTAAAATTTTGTCAGCTCTGGTTGTATTATAAAAATATATGTGCGCTAATTACTGTACTAAATATGATTTCAAAATATAGTGCAACATATATAGTTTTGTATCGAATAAGATTTGTAAAAATAAAAATATATGATTGTCTAATTGAACGTCCAGAGTCAAATGAAATAAGCAAGTTAAATATCCCTGGAGGAGGTTAATGATATAGATGTTGCCACAGCTAGCATTGCACCTCAAAATAACGATGATGAACCGATTGGTTCATGCATGGAAAGCTGTACAAATTTTGGATTTGGTCATTTTATGTATATATATGTAAACAAGTTTCTGTAAAAATGATAATAATTTTTTCTGAAAATCTATCTATCTGATATCATTGAACAAGGGGAAATGACAGTGAGATACCCATTGAGATACCCGAGTCTAGCAAATAATTAAATAGTACACCGCCAAACAGTTGAGCAAGCAGCAGAAGAAATCTGAATAATGAAATAATAATATTTTGTTTCATATTTCCAAAATAACAAAGAAGCAGCATAATGAAATCAGTACAGGACAAAACAAGGACTCACGGAAAGGCCAGAGACTGAGTGGAAGATAGCCAGTTGCCATTATTTGATAAAGAAAAAAAGTTTAGTTAAAAAGACTTTAAAATAATAAATATCTTACAAAATAATAATAACCAGAAATTAGTGAACCAGAATTTCCATTTATAGCCAATGTTTCAAATACTAAAACCAAAATGAAAGAAGCCAAAAAAGAATGGAGTGAGTTCAGAGAACTGACCATGCTCATAATGGACAAAATCAAACGAATCAAACAGAAATATGAAATAAAAGAGAGGATCACTCCAAAATTAAATTTGGAAACGTTAGTTCTGAAAACAGAAAACAATAATAACGGAACAAAAGAAGAGGAAGAGTGTGATCAAAACAAACCACCCCGAAAATTCCATTACCAGTCAATGAAGAGAAAAATACTAAAAGCCCTGAGATCACCAATATCAGTAGAACCATGACACCTGACCCAAGCATTCAAATCCAGTTGGCCAAGGTCATCCACATCAAGATATTCTGAGGGGAGATTGGGGAAAACCCTCATTTGCACATAGATAGCTTGAAAGACTCACATTCTCTGAGATGGAGCCAAAAGAACAAATTGCTATTGCCACCCACCATTTACATGGCTATGCGAAGGACTGGTGGAGCGTGATAAAAGAAAAACCTGGAGACTTCATCGAGTATAGCAAGGCCTTACTTAGACACTACTGGAGCAAGGAACGCCAGAGTGGCATCTTCAATACCATATCCCGAGAAAAATACGGGAGCATCAAAGAAACACACACACAATTCTATATCTGGCAAGTTAATCGTCTGAGATCGCTCACCACCTTCTCATTCTCTGATCCGCATATTATCCACACCATCCAGCAGAACATACCTCTGTCGATCCAACAGCTGATAGGCAGAAGAATTAAAGACGCAGAGGAGATGGCAGAATTTCTGACTACGTTGGACTTCAGTCCTTGGGCCAAAGAACCACCAGACAAAGAAAAGAGACTGCACCACCCAAGAGGATATTCTCCAAGTATGAGAGATCGGTACTACCCACCTGACCCAGGAGAATAACAAAATATGTATATATATATAAAAAAGCTACCACAAAAAAAAAGAAAAAGGACTCAAACTTGGACACTCTTACATAATTTTTGATCCTACAATAACTTGAATTTGGACATTTATCTACGCCTGAATTTGGACTTTCATATAGACTTTTAAAATTTTTTATATATATATATTTCTAATTTAAATTTTGAACAGTCAAAAATGCGTCAAAATATATATACGTTTTGCTGTAAGAAAAAATGTTGAAATATGATTCGGGTATATCATTAAATCTCATTGCCCCTTGTCAAATTTTTTTTTGTGTGCTGATATTCAAAAATACTAGTAAGCACTGGGTGTAAAATTTTTTTTTTTAAATTTTTTTTACATAACTAAGGGAATGTGAAACAGTAAGATATGCCTTACCAATCTTAGTCTCACCTTGCCTTCCTGTTTCCTACCCTCATGCCTTCTTTAAAACCCTAATTTCATTGTATTGTATGTGTACTGGGTATATTTACCGAAATCCCGCCTAAATTTATATGTATAATGGGGTGCCCGGGGTTTAATATAATTAAAATTGTTTTTAAACGGTTTTATTTTTAAACCGTTGAGTATATATTACGTATATATGCTTGTGCAATAAAGTAGGTCACATATTCTCTTCTACACACATACTGCGATAATATTTAAAATTTATCAAAATATTTTATTTAAAAGTTGTTTTTGAATCGATTTATTTTGTGATGTTATTTCGTTATAATTATTTGCCTTTAAGAAATAATATCACTGAGAAATATTTCTGGAAATTAAATTCAGAAAGAGTGTTTGATAAAAGTAAAGTGTTATTTAGTTTTCAAAAACATGTCATCATTTTTTTAATCAGTGAGGGTAAGAAAGAACAATAGTGGCTAATTTTAATCATATTGGCGTCAGTTTTACTAGTAGATTTGATAAGATAAAACTGTTTACGAACAGATTTTAATTAGAAAATGCAGTCCATGTTTTTCAAATGTGTAATAATTAACGAACGGATTTTATCACCGCAGGGTTAGATTGTAATCAGAGAGAGCATATAAATAGGGCTGATTGATTGTAATTATTTGAGTAGACAGAGTTATTAATTAACCTACCTGATCGTGACAGTAAATCCAGTTTTAAGATCGTTTAACCTTAGAATGTCGGGGTAACAGGCCAGTAGGTTGTCTTTCCTCAGGATTTTGTACCTTGGCCGTCCGTCATTCAAAATCCGATGTCCTGTCACCGTATCATCAAATCCAACTGAACCAGCCCAATGAAATGCTGCTCCTAAAATCTACTAACTGCTGCTGACCATGAATCAAAGAAACTCATAATTTTACTTAAGAACTTTGCTATAAGTTTGGAAATGCCCACAGACATAGTTAAAAGAACAAGGTAATTAAAATCAACCAGAGATCTCAGAAAACTTCAAGCTATAGCTAACAATTTTGTATATTCTATAAATGTATTTATTTAAACGTTTTTCTAATGCACGCTGAACTTGTGCTTGGGTTGATTTTCTATTATATTTATAAGTGTCTTATTTCAATGTGTTATAATGAAATATATAATTAATTTCTTTAGACAAATACGGGTTACATAGGGAAGTTAAATGATGCGTGGTTGCCATCTTAGTTTATAAACCGCAAACATGCATTTTCCCCCTCCCATCTCTTATATATGTTTTAAAGTATTTTTGCATATAATAATTTTGTTAAATGAATATTTATTTATCTTAAGTTTTGTTGAGAGTCTGCTGGCCATTTAAATATGAAAGTCGAGAGCGAGCTATTTCTGTTCCTTAATGAATTGCCCTTTGTTTTACTGATTCTTTGAAAATTTAAGCTGTGTTGCTACTAAATATGCATGGGTGCTGGAATCCTCCTGTTGGCCAAGGTCATCATCGTTCAAATCCATTCCCCCTTATTTTACTCCGCAGTTCCCAGTCCTGTGCTAAAATGGCACATGGGAGTTATTTCGCGTATGTCCCCACAGTTATGAAGCTCCTGGGTGCGGGCCAGGCTTGAGCTGTGAGTGGGCTAGAGACATCCCAAATAAAAGGCAAAATGCCTATCCAATGCCTCGACCTTTCGCCATATTTTAAAGTTGCATACTCATAAACTGCACCTCTCCTTGGCATATATTTGCTAGCACCACCGTATATTTTCCTTGTTAATTATTAAAAGAATTCTATTTAAATGAATTTCAAATCCATTCAGTATAGCTCGATCTTATAATCTATTTGCGAGCGACTCTCGATCTCCATTTAAATCTCCAATTATAAATGTTTTAGAATATTTCAAACTCTGTTAGACTTTACGTGACTCGCATATACCTACCATGTCACTATATTTTAGACACGTTATCTAAACGAACCCAAGTACGAGGTATCAGCCATCTCATTTGTTCATTATATAACTATCCAATTTATATCACTAAATTATTTTATTATCAAATCATTAAAATCTTATTTATAAATTTATTGTTTTTTTATTTATTCGGGGTGCAATATATATTACATAGTACATTAAACTTATCTTTGGCACATCTATAAGTTATTGTTAAATTAACCTAGGGCTATTTTAGATTTAGAGTCTTGTTTTCTCCCTGGTTACCGACACCAGCATGAAATTATACTATTAGTAGCATCAAATGTATTATCATGTAGATGGCGTTGTGGAGTTTGGACTTTGGATTCGAACTTAGGACTTCTGGGAGGTAATTCTCCTAGTGTTGAGTTCTATGTCCCGGGTTAAATTCTGCAGTGTGTTATTGAGATAGACATCTTTTGACTGTTACAATATATTTAGCAATAATAATTTAACAATTTAGAAAAGTCATTTCTATACTAATCTTTAAGATTAATATGAAGTCTGAATTTAAGCAAGCTTAATTCCCTGGTTATATATTGAATAGCAAATAATTTTCACAAAGTTTAGTTATAAAGGTAAGCTATTATTCACTTTACGTTCGCTAATGTCTGTAGTCTTTATCACAAATTATTGACAAGCCTCTTGAAGCATTTCAAAAATAATAAGACTGAGATGGTCTGTTAAAAGCATTAAGTCAGCTTAGTGACTTATAGGAGCTGAAATCCTGGGAAAAGAAGTCCTCTGATAATGATCTATTACTCTTCAACTTGCAGATACTCTAACAGTAGCAGCTACCACAGAAAAAGTGAGCAGTCCTCTTTCTCTAACTATTTATATCATCCCTTCCTTTGTTTCTCTTATCTTTTTTGGAGTAAATTCTTTGGCTTTAATCAGTTCGTATTATTTAGTTTGTTCTCAAACAATGAAATTCCTTAGCTTTTTAATTAGACAATTAATTACTTTCTTAGGAAATTATTTCCGTATATGGTAAGATTTAAAGGTCTATAATATTAATTAATATTAGGAGTTTATTTTCATATCTGTAAGGTTTTAGATCTATACAAATAATTTAATGTTTTAGGAATTTTTTTCCATATAAAGTAATTTATAAGCTCGGTTCCGTTATTCAATATATACATCTATATTTCTTTAAACTATGTTTAATTGAAAACATTTTTTTTCAATGATTTATTTAAGTTTAAACATTCTTTAATATTTTGCTAACAGTGCTTACATCAACACCCACAATTTATATGTTATATATTAACCACCTCTGTTTCCAGTTTGCCTCTTGCAGTTAGTTAAGTGTCAGTTAATTACCCTTCGCTGGTAATACTCTTTTTTTGACAAACATGTACAGCTTCTCATTCACAGCTATTCCATTTTAGACTTAATCATTGTTAGTCGGTCTACTAGTCTATCATTTACTTCAAATTCACACTAACTTTAATCCAGTCTAACCATTTTAGCTGCTTCCTCTATTTTCATTTCACAATGGAAGCGTATCTTACATACGATCTAATTTGTATGCAATTAGCTTTATTTGCATACTCATTCTATTCTAATTTAATCTATAATTTGAGACAATCTCTCAAGAAAATTTCTAGAGTAATTTTTTTCAATAAAGGGAATATTATTAAAGTGAAAAAATCGTGCATATTTACCAAAATAATATTTGATTTACATATACTGTTTTATGCACACAAACAGTACAACTTCCACATGGATTGCCTATTTATAGCCAGATCTTCTTTCCTAATCAGAGCAATCCAATTTATTGAGTATTGTCACATATTGGCCTATTTTTTAAAACCACTAAAACATCATATGATCATTTTTTATGTTTACACAAGCTGTTAAAACAGTAACAATTCTCTCCGTACAATAATGCCATTTAGTGCAAACTCTTAATTATCAATGCATATTAGAAAGTTTATGCATCAAAATCCTTATCTAGTGCCTACTCACCCAATATCCTCAGATTACTTTCTACTTTGTAGTCTTCAACAGTGAGGAGCCTTGGATCTGAGAGAACTGCACTTATGTCTATTGGATAGCTTGTGCAAACATAAAACATGGTAATTATGTGAAGTTTTAGCCATTTAGCACCAAAGGATGTTGGTGACTATGGTTATTAAAAAATCAAAGAGACCAAAATGTATAGATGTTGAATTGGATTCAGTCTGTATGACTATACAAGTAGTTGGATTGAAAACATTAGTGTACTTTCATTTTGAACTCCTAGCTTTATACTTAACAAAAAGGGTAAAAGATGCCTGGTGGGGGGTTGCATTAAGTCTATCTTCAGGGCTCTCAGATACAAAGTTCCTCACTGATGAAGTTGACAAGCTAGAAACTGATGAGTAGGCACACAAACTTTCTGGAATCCATTACTCACTATGATTTGCACTGACTGATACTGATGTATGGAGAGAGTTGTAACTGTTTGACCTGTTTCTTATTGGATATATCATATCATCTATTCATATATTCATTGGTTTGTTACATTAAATGCTCAATCCAATCAAAATAAGGAAGAATATGAACAAGTCAAAGATAAGTTGAGCTATAACAGTATCCAAATAAATAATTTTAATGGTGAATATAACAAATTGAGATGTCTTCTAGAAATCAAAAAAATACTTAGCTCACCAAAGATTTATTTAAATTGTCACAAAATAGATATTATATAAACAGCAAATTTAATCCTGTGCATAATCTTTCACACAATGAACAAACCTTTCATACATACGAGTAATTATTCTATATAGAGATACATATTATTACATGAATTATATACATAAATATCTTTTAAATCAGAACACTTAATGAAAGTACAAATGATCTGAGTGACATGTATAGTAAATAGCTTTAGTTCTGTTCATTAAGTATATAGTAGATTTCTATGGAATTGAAGTTGCAGCTCTTTTATAGTGAACATACACATTCCTTAACCTGTAATTTGTTAGGCCTTTTATAATTGCTGTGTATTTATAAATTAGTGAATTGAAATGTCACATACCTGTGTTGCTACTCTAGTAAATAAATTTAAAGATGGTGCTACAGTCAGTGTTCGCTTCTGAAAAAAATGCTTGATAAACTGATGAGGATAAAAATGGTGCAGAATCTTATTCTCACACTCAGTCCAGGATTTTCCAGTACGGAGCAGACATAAAATGTGTCAGAATAATTAGGATTCCATGATAAAGCCATAAGTGAAAATGGCTGAAGTGATTAAAATTGTAAGGTTCAAACATGTACAAGTAAACATTTGAACTTTATGGCAATACTCAAGATTTATTTGTATTTGCTTTATCAACTAATATGTAAAATATTTGTGTTTTTTATACTGTTTAAATATAAATTAAATATATATAAAATAGCAAGTGTATGCTCATTTTATTTCTTATGCTATCTGACTGGTTTTCTGAAAAGTAGAAACCCTCAGATATAGCAGAGTGGTGCAGTTCGATAGTTCGGAACCTAAAAAGAAGAAACGCACTGCAAATTTAAATAGCAGGAAAAGAGAACATGGCAGCTGCTAATTCAACAATATGCAAGTTCGACATAAATAACGTTGACTCATGGAAAAGCTATATTACACAGGTTGAATATTATTTGTTCATAAACAAAATTGAAGATGATTGCTATAAAATTTCTACATTTTTGTATTTTGCGGTACAAGATGTGATCCACTTTGCGAATAGGCTTACTGACCCAAAACATCCAGAAGACCAGACTGAATGAATACTTCGTTCCAAAAACCTCAAAATGGATTGCACGTCTTAGGCTAAGAAATAGGACGCAGTTACCACAGGAAAAAATATGTGGACTATGATTTGGCATTAAGGAAACTAGCTAAGGACTGATTTTGGTCCTGAAATAAATGACTGTTTGAACAAATTTTGTATGGAATGATGGATAATAATTTTAGAAAAGTGCTATCGAGTGATCCAGATCTTACCTACAAAAATGCCATGGATAAATGAGGCGCACAGGAAGCTATGCTAAATATGGCATCGGAATATACCAGATCAAAATCTGAAAAAATATTATTCATTAGAGAAAAGGCAAAAAAACATCGTAACTCCTATTAGCCATAATAAACAACAAAAATGTAATTGCTGCAGAAAAATGGGACATTTTAAAAATAGTTGCAGGCATAAAGATAAATTGTGCAGAAACTGTAACACAAGAGGACACCTAGTGGCAGTATGTTATTCCAAAGATGATGAGTCTCTGAGGAAGAAGCCAGACTTCAAATCTTGGGGAGAGGTGGAATACAGAAAATCATCTATCAAGGCCATAAATAATAGTGACATGAAAACAGATTATATCTTTTTAGAGTTACAAATTTGCATAAAATGGATCACTATGGAAGTGGCTAGCAGTGCTGGGTTGTCACTAATGTCTCATAAAGACTGGATGAAAATTGCAAGATTGTAATAATGATAAGCTAAATCTATGTAAAGCAGATGTGTACAGACATGAATAGAAATAGAATTGGCATTCGTGGGAAAGTTACCGTACCAGTAATGTTAAATTTGAGACAAATTCCTAATACTATATGTAGTAAATAAGGATATTAGCCCGCTACTTGTTAGAAATTGGTTCACCTTTTTGGGGATACATATAAATATACTAAAAACTGTTCTTGTTGAAAATATAATGAAAAAACTATATCCGGATTTTTTGCCAGGATTATCTGAATTCAAAACAAAACCAGTTGATGTAGAATTGGTAAAGGGAGCAAAAGCAGTTTTATGTAAAACTCAGAAGATACCATTTGTGGTGAGAGAGAAGCTTGAAAATGCAATAATGAATCTGATGTCTAAAGGAGTTTTAACCCCGATGGAAGAATCATCCTGCGCAACCCCTATAGTGTCTATTATAAAACCGGATGGAAGTATATAATTATGTGGGAATTATCGAATCACTATTAATAAATACATAAACAATGGAGCATACCCTGTTCCGAGTGTGTGAGAAGTGCTGGCATTATTACAGAAAGCTAATTATTTCACTAAAATAGATTTGAAGGCTGACTTCCACCAGATTCCCGTAAAAAAAAATACAGCAGAGCTACTCATGCTAACTACTCATAAAGGATTATTTAAGTGCAACAAATTACCATATGACATAACAGTCATGCCAAATGTTTTCCAAACAAAAATGGATATGTTGCTTAGAACCACTGATGGCATAATCCCTTATCTGGTTGATATTCTGATTATTGGAGCAACAGAGGTTGAGCTCAAAATGCGAGTAGATCTCATTTGCTCAAAGCTAGCACAAGCCAAAGCGAAATTAAATGTAAGACAGTGCATATGGTCCATGAGGGAAATTAAATTCTTAGGACATATTATAAATGCAAATGGTCATCATCTGGATCCTGAAAAGATGAAAGCCATAAAGACTAGAAAATCCAAGAAATATGAAAGAGCTGTAAACATTTTTGGGACTGCTAAATTTCTACAAAAGCTTTTTAGCAGGAAAATTGCGTATAAGCGCCATTGTATATGCTATTAAAGAAAAAACAACATTGGGTCTAGAATATGGAACAGGATAAAGCATATAAAGCTGCAAAAGACTTGCTCACATCAGAAGCATTGTTAGTGCAGTACTGGAGTGTTTGGGCAGTGTGTATTACAACAGATGCATCTGAATACAGTGTAGGAGCTATCATCTCACATCCATACTATGAAGGGGAATGCCCAATTGCTTTCACTTCTAGAGTGCTGATGCCAGCAGAAAAAATTATAGCTAAATGGACAAGGAAGCATTAGCCGTGGTTTTTGCAGTAAAGAAGTTCCATCCATGTGTATTGATGGAATTTCATGATTTATACTGATCATCACCCTCTAATGGTGATTTTTGGCTGTGAAAAAAGTTATCTGAACCTTCGAGCCAACATGTTATGGTGGATAGACATCTTGTCACATTATAAATTAATATATAAGCCAGAAAAGAAGATTGGACACACCGATGCTTTGTCCAGATTGCCGGATGTGAAAGAAAACTTATATGAAATTAAAGAAATAAACTACATTGATGCATTAAATTCAAAAAACATAAATAGTGAAGTTATAGCTGATTGGCCAAAGAAAGATAAAGGTTATGTCCAACTAATAAAATGGATAAGAAATGGATGGCCAATAAAATGCACTAGAGAATTAAATAAAGTAATTTGGATTGACCAAGAAAGATTCTCTGTTTGTAGTGGATGAATATTGCATATTGGTTTCTACTGAGGGCAGAGTCAAAATTTTAAAACTATTGCATCAAAGACATCCAGGAGTTGTGTGTATGAAAGCTCTAGCAAGATCATATATGTGGTTGCCAAATTTGACAATGGATATTGAAACTATGATAAAAGAATGTGTAAACTGTCAACAGACAACTAAATTACCTCCCAAACAGTTTGAAACTTTGGAAATACCAAGTTCTCCATGGATACCCATTCATATGAACCACCTTGGACCATTAAATGGATACTTAATATTGTTAGTGATTGATGCATATTCACAATGGACCGAGTACCGATTAGTTAAGGATATCAGTGCCAAAAGTAACATCCGAGTGTTAAATGAATTGTTTGCTATGCACAGCTATTCAGAATCTATTGTGACGGATAATGGCTCAGGTTTTACTTCCCAAAAAATTTATAGACTTTCTGAGTGACAGAGGGATAAAACATCCTCTCCTCCATATCATCCCGAAAGTATTGGTATAGCTGAGAAAGGGGTTCAACATCTGAAAAATACTTAAAAAAACAAATTTCAGAACATGTCAGATGCTTTATTATAAGCCATTTACATGCAGCATTTTACTCCAAATATGGCAACTGGAAAAATCCCGGCTGAGTTATTAATGTGTCATGGCTTATGCACTCATCTGTCTCAACTGTTACCTGACAAAGCTAAGAGCAGACAATCTATTCAAGCTAGGGAATTTTTACCTGGGAAGAGCATTTGGATATATGATGTGTTGAAATGTAAATGGATTCCAGGAGTAGTTAAACAGTTATTGTCAAAGCAAATTCATCTGGTTGATTTGCAAAATGGCAAAGCTTTTAGAAAACACAAATCACCTTCGCCATCAACATGAACACCTTAATTCAAATGATGAGTTTGACATGTTGCCTGAAACAAAGCTAAATGGGAGGCCTAAAAATGAAACTGATCGTGATAATGAATCAGACTTAGAAACACCTAAAGAAAAAGAGCTGGCGAATGAACTACTATGGGAACATACATGCATCCCAGATGGAGTGATCATACCCAGGGTCTCCAGAATACACTGACCACCAGTTAAGTTTAAGGATTTCATTTTAAATTAAATGCACCAATTATATTTAGAGTGGGAGAAGAACTGCTGTGTATTTGTAAATTAGTGAATTGAAATGTCACATACCAGTGTTGTTACTCTAGTAAATAAATTTAAAGATGGTGCTACAGTCAGTGCTCGCTTCTGAATAAGATGCTTGATAAACTAATGATGATAAAAAGGTGCAGAATCTTATTCTTGCACTCTTGGTCCAGGATTTTGCAGTGCGTAGCAGATATTAAATGTATCAGAATAATTAATAGGATTTCGTGACAAAGCCATAAGTGAAAATGGCTGAAGTGATTAAAATTGTAAGGTCCAAACATGTACGTGTAAACATTTGAACTTTATAGCATTACACAAGATTTATTTGTATTTGCTTTATCAATCAATATGCAAAATATTTGTGTTTCTTTATACTATTTAAATATAAATTAAATATATTGTGCCCTTATCTGTAGGTCATAATAAGGTAGAAAGGTCAATTACTAAAAAATTTTAAGTTATGCTTGTAGGATATATAAATAATAATAGGATAATTAGATTTTATAGTACAATTTAAAGCTGAAAATACTTGGTATATAAAAATGTAATAAATTATTTTAAAAGAAAACAGTTAAATAAAGCTTAATTACATCCTTGCTTATGGTTGTAAAAGCTGGCCATATAAAATAACACAGCTATGAATAGTTAAAAGTATAATAATAATTTGAATATAATATTTTAAAACTAATAAATTAAATAAATGCTAGATGTAGTGTTATAATTGTATTTAATAATCAAAATTAATAGAGTATATTTTATTAATAAACTTTAGGATGGTGAGAATTATGTTTAGTTTGACAAGTTTTAATTATTTTCCAAATTTTTATAAAACATATCAGTTTTGGTAATTTAGACCGAGACGTAAATAAAAAATTATTTGATAAAGTTAGTAAACACGTGACTGTATATTATATACCTTCACACACACGCTTGTTAAAATAATAATAAAGTTTGTGAATTTGAAACTAAATATAATTGCCATCGATCATTAAAGTAAAAGTTAAAATATTAAATATTGTTTTAATAATTGTTTTAAAAGTTTAAATAATTTTATAAAACTATAATTGTTTTAAAAGTTTTTAAAAATACTAGTCTAAATAATATTTTGAGACATGACGTCATCAATTCTTTATTTTAAAAGTCTAATCTGTTATATAACTAAATCTGTAAATTTGTTCGCGCTAAAGAAATCATTAACCAATCAACGGAGGTAAATTAGCAGACAAAATATAAGAATTATACGAAGCGGGGGGAGAAGTAATGTGTAAGTGAAAGAGAAAGTAACACATTTTTGTAGCTGATAACACCGTAGCTGGAAAAGTGATATAAATTTAAAATTTAGTATTTATTTTAAAAGTTCTTCTGTAACATAATAAATTTTGACTGTTTCGACATGGATTGCTAATTTAAAAGTTATCTTACCAGGGAATTTTATTCAAGTTTAACCAAAACCCTACAGTAGAGATGGAAGTACAAGGAAAATTACCTAAAAATATTGCTGAAGGAAAAATATTTGGAAATTGTCCTAATACAGCTTTATTTATGCTCAACCAGAAATGTATTATTGTCACTCAGAGAAAAATAATTGGGACGCTATATGAAAATTTAAAAGAGAAGTTACTTGCCGTCAGGAAAAAATTATGACGCACCAATTTTACAAGGCTAATTTAAAGTTATTTATTCTTCTCTATGGAAAAATTTAATATGCGTTTTTATTATAAAGAAAATAATGATGAAGAAAGAATGTTTATCTTTTAAAGGAAAACATTATTAAAAATATAATACAAGAATTTTGAAATAAAGAAAAGTTATGGAATAATATGAAAGTGCTATTATATATTTTATGGAAAGGAACCGAAAACTTTATCTAATTAAAAATATTATAACGTATTCAATGGAGGAAATGCTTGATTTAAAAAATATAAAATTAAATTACTTAATGAAAATGGATCCAGGAAAACAGGAAAATTATTGAAGATTTAAATAAAGTACCTAGAAGATGCATCGGGAAAAAGTCGCGCGGGAAAAGATTAGCAGACAATATTAGAAAAGAATATCAGAATTAATAATTGTGTTCAATGTTATTAAAACCAAGGATTGTCGTCTGTGAATATTTATTAAACAGAGTAGTAATTGTTTTACTTTAAAATAGAACATTAAGTGACTGAAGAAGAAATAAAATATTTTTTTTTAGCTTTAATATGAACGATTTTCAAGCAAGTTCGATAAAGAAGTACCGTAAATATAATTTAAATATTTTTACTGATTATATTTAAAATATAAAATGCTATGTGAGATTAGGGAAAACATATAAACATAAATTTAATAATAATGAGATTTAAATATAATAGCTTAATGGAATGATAGAAATATTGTTTTAAAAATAAAGTGTATGTATGGAAATCATATATCTACAAGAATTAATGGAATGGTGAAGCCTACAGAACACGATCGAGAAGATAAAGATCGTTTTGGTAACTTGGATATTTATTTATAATGCATAATGTATTTTTTTTTTAGATCATCGATTGATTAAGAATGATATGTGAAAGTTTAAATTCTATGTACGCATTTTATACAACATTAAAACATGTTATGAGATAGGAGTAATTTTAAATATGCATGCAATAAGTTATTTAAAGTATAATTAATAATATAATTCGACAGAACAATTGTGTGATTCTTTTGAACTTTCATGTTGTAAAGTATTCAAATATTTTAAAATGGTTTGTATATGATAAATATATGAGAAAAGTAGTAAAAGATTTTCTTAAAGAACAGCGGTATAGTTTTGAAATAAATGAATTTTATTATTGTTAGAAATGTAGATAGGAATTTGTCGATGTACTGTATAGAAAAATCTTGAGAAATAAGATCGGATAGTGACTTGGTAGTACTAGTGTAGAGGAAACCAAGATGATGTTTTGTTAAGAAATAAGAAAAATAAAGTATTTGGATCATAGTTAGTTTGTGTGATTTCAGTATAGCTAACTAAGCCCTATCACTGAACACATATATTTTTGGACAGTGTTTTTGCGTATCTTTTAAACTTTTTGATGTTATATAAAGCTGAAGAAATAGCTTTAGCGTCACTCCTATAATAGAGGTGGGTAGACAGATAAAGGTCACTCCTCTATAGTGTTTTTAATTCACTGTGCCATTATTGTCAAGGTTTATGACGGATAATATTATAGTTATATTTTGATCCTGTGCATCTATTTCGCTATCCTTGTTTCGTGAATCTGCATCGTCAGAAAGATATTTTCAAAGAAATAATGAATAAAATAGAACTGAGGATATGTTATCGTTTAAGTAAGAATAGTATTTACTGGAGTGTGGGAGAATTGTGTAACTTTAAAAGTGAAAGTACAAAATATCATAAAGAGAGAAAGAATCATATGATACAGTTTCAAATCAATTCGGAAATGAATATAAGATTTTTAAAAGAGAAATCTAAACAAAGTTTTTTTTTATAAAAGTGATAATAAAATTTTAATTTTTTAAATAATAATTTAAAAAAAATAAATATTGCATATTTAATAAGAAATAATTCAATAATGTGTAATAGACATATATTTGTGCATGGTGTGTTAATAGTTGTAATTACCATCCGAAGTAAGGCTTGAATGAGTATATTAGATTAATAAACATCGGATAAGGAACAATAAAACCTAATACCGAATGTAGAAGAATGTTTGAATCTGTAGGATTCCATACAACTAATAAAACTAGAGTTTTATTGTTTTGTAGAATGTTTAATACGAATGTAATTTTGTAAAAAGGTATAAATATAATAATAGTAGGGATACAAAGTGTTAATAATAATTATATGAGAAATACATTCTGTAACAAGCTAAACTATAATAAGAAATCCAATAATAATAATACTGTATTTTCTTAAGCATTTAAAAGATAAGAGTTAACTAGAAAAAATAAGTAGAAGTTTGATTTCAATTTTATAAACTAGTAAAATAATTTTATGATAGGAGAGTAAGGATATCCATGTACATAATGTAAAATATTGTTATTTGTTTATGTTATTAATAAACTTTGTTGTAAATTTATTTTAAAGCTTTGTGTCTTCGTTGTTATTTCTCCACATGGATGCATGATATCACAATACACTTATAATTGCAACAGACATATATAGTTGTTTGCAAAAAAGGTAAACCTAAAGTGTTATAAATAATTTTGAAAATTTATTTGTATGATAAAATTAAAAGATCATAATTATATCATTTATTGGTCATAAGTTGGTTGCCACCATATTACATTAAAATATATGCTATTGTTGCCACACGTATTCTGTTGTCAGATTATTAAAATACTGCCACGTACGTAATTATTTATTTCATTTAGGAAGAAATAAGATTATACTTATACTATTGTTGTTATTATTATTATTTATTATTGTTAGTTACTGCATAGTGAATTTATGACATAAAATTCCCTTTTCATAGTTTACTACCGTAATTTTAAATCAGTTAGAATACAATTTATGAACCTGAGATTTTATTTTATTTTATTTATTCTATTTATTTACTTAATTTTATTTAATTGAGCTAGATTCTTATTACAAAGAATATTAAGACATGATTATTATTTTTATCGTAGTGAAAAGAGCTTAGAAAGTCATAAGAATACTATAAGTTAGTTATTTAGAATAGTAAAAGGGGGAATAGTATTCTTATGCCATTGAGATAGTATCATGTGGATAATATCTCAATGTAGTCTATCTCATTCCCCGTATCGTCACTCCATGTCTCATGAAAATAATAAATATTTGTTAATTCATTTTTTTAAAAATATAACTGTATTTGTATTTTAAAAATTAGAGCTAGTAATCATTTTAATTAATGCTGGATATTTCATGTATTTATTCGTTAAACTGAGCTAGAACCCGGAATATTCGTTATAAACAGTATATTTTGGGGTGAGGACGCGCGTGGGAAGAGGTTAGATTGTGTTCGCCCAACGTGTTGCACGATGTGTAGTTGGAACTACAATCGATAGGTTGGATTCAACTAACAAGGTTAAATTTTGCTTTTCCAATGAGACTGCACAATGTGTAGTGGAATTACATATAGTTTAGTATTTGAATTTGTTCATGTAAATCGGGAGATTGTCAATAGACATATTTTATAGAAGTAGATAATTTCATATTTGATTATAGAAATAATGTTTGTTATTAAAATAATTTCAATTTTATGTGGTAGATGGTCTGATTGTTTAAAAAACGTACTATACTATTGTGGATCAAGTGACAAACAACATTTAAAATGTGCATGTGTGGCTAACGATTATTGGTATTTAATATGACCATGTCAATTATTGAAGTATTATTGAAAAATATATTTGAAAGTGTTTTAATTTGTGCAAAGTATTTGTGAATCATGCATGTGGGAAATAACGTTGTGACACATATAATTTTAATTGTTATTGTTATTATAATTAGTTAGATAGTATAGGGATGTAGAAGGTATTGTCTATGTTTATTGTGGGTGATGGTTGGAGGAGATAAAAGAACTGGTAAGAAACTATTTTATGAAAAGTTAATAGTAACATATTATTGCGATATAAAATTTTGAGGAAAAATATTATAAAGAAAAAAATGGATAATCAAGATAACAGTTTAGTAGAGGAAATATCTGAATTCATGGTGGATAGTAGTTGTGAGGAGGAAAGGGAAGTGGAAGAGACCATTAATATAGAAACAATTACAAATATTGTACAAATTGTAGATGATGAAATAAAAGGAGAAGAAAAGATTAGGGAGTTAAAAATAGAGGAAGAAGAAGTAGTCTCACATAAAAGAGATGTAGATAGCTTCTTATTGTCCCAAATAGCACTGATGATGGAAAAGATTCAAGAAGATAATAGAAAAATCAATGAGAATATAAGCAGAAATAGAGAAGAGATTAAAGAAGAGATTAAAGAGAATATAAGCAAAAATAGAGAAGAGATTAAAGAAGAGATTAAAGAGAATATAAGCAAAAATAGAGAAGAGATTAAAGAAGAGATTAAAGAGAATATAAGCAAAAATAGAGAAGAGATTAATATAAAATTTGAATCTCTCCATGAAACTATGGGTAAAAATAGTAATGAAATCAAAGCATGTATCGACTGTATGAATACAAAACTCAATGATACTTGTAAGACTATGGAAGACTTTAAGGAGGAAACACATAGTAAATTTAATAGCTTGGAAGCAAGACTGGACAATAGTGAAAAAGTTATTAGTTCTTTAAGAGATGAAATAGAACAAATAGATTGTAATAATCAGGAATTACTCAAGACTAAGTTTATAGAATTTTCTGAAATTGCTATAAAAGGTATAAACAAGCAAATAGAGGATTCTATTAGTCAATGTCAGACCAATAATAGTAAGTTAAAACAGGAGTTTGACAGTAATAAATTAGATATTAAGAATGAAATATGTGAGATAAAGGAAGAGATAATGCAGAGTAAAATAAGGATGAAAGATGAAATGGAGAGAGAGTTACTGGATAAGTTTAATGATTTAGTAGTACAAAATAGGAGAGATATAAAAGAAGAAATAGAAGAAGGTTTAATGGGAAAATTAGATGATTTTAATATTAGAAAGGAAGATGATCAGAAGTACAGGTCCAAAATAGGTGAGAATTTAAAGCGCTTACAAAAGGACGTAAAAGAACAAGTAATGCAAGTAGAGAGAAATAGTAATGAGTATAAGGAAGCTATAGATCAAAACTTAGATAGGTTTAGACAGGAACAAAAGATATACATAGATCAAGTAATTGGACAGGTAAATTTAGAAGGAAAATTACAACAGGTATACGAACAAATAGAAGAGATAAAATCCATTAGCAATCAAACGTTAGAATTAGGTAAAGTAAAAGCATTGCATAGTAAAGGTGAAGAATATAAAAGTCCATTTCCAATAGATAAAATAGAGTATATAAGAAAGGAGGAAGATAATCAAATAGAATCTGATAATAATAAAGAGATAGACAGCCGAATAATTAAAGGAAATACTAGTTGTGAGGGAGGAACAAATAACTCTATGGCATTACGCTTTATGAGGATCAAACCATTTAGAGGTGACCATGCTGAAAATCCATATGAATTTCTAAATAGTTTAGATGAATTATTTTCAATATGTGCTTTAACTGAAAGGGAAAAATTGGCCATCTGTAGTAATCACTTAGGTGGTACTGCCAAAGATTGGTGGCATTCACTTTTTGAAAAGCCAAATACCTATGGTGACTTTAGATGTTTAATAACAGGTAGTTTCTGGAACGCTGACAAGCAAGATAGCATTAGATTCCAGATAACTCAGGAAAAATATCAACCGAATAAAGGTAGCTATACTAGTTTCTTCAGGAGTCAGGCTATTCGTTTAAAAACACTAACAGCATGTCCATTATCTGAGGGACAGATAGTAAGGATAATACGACACAATTTGCCCAGAAATGTGGAGCAACTATTAATTGCAGCGGACCGTTATTCTATAGAAGAGGTGTCAGAAGTATTAGATGCATTGGAAAATACTGAAACATCTATAGATAATAAATTTAAAACAAATAGAGATAGAAATAACTATCCATTGTCTAATATTAATGTTAACTATAATAATCAAAGGCATCAAATAGGCTTTAAAAGAAGGTATAGTTCTAGTGATAGAAATAGGGTATATCCATATGCTAAGAAAGTGGTTAGATTTGACAGATCTAGAAGTAGGGTAGAGTTGCAAAATAACCAACCCTCTACTAGTGGTATTACCACTATTTTAAAGAAATCCATGTTAGCAACTTACAAAGAAATCAATTCAGAAAGTTCCTAGAATTATATGAAGGTCCATACAAGATTTTGAGAAAAGTGGGAGAAAATGCGTTTGTATTATCTACACCAGATGGTGAAAAAGGGACGTATAACGCTAGAAGTTTAATCCCATACCCATCAGAAGTGTAGAAAATTTTTTTATAAGTATTACTAGTTCAAAGTCTAAGTTTAGTGTCCAGATATTATATAAGTTTGTATAGCAAACAGTGTATTTTATTGTATTAAATAGTATAAGATAGAATTTGGTTGTAGCAGATAATAAAATGAAGAGTATTAATGAATAAAGTAGGTATTAAAATAGATATTTAATTTAAAATTTTTTATTCGAAGGGGGAAGTTATGTGCCCTTATCTGTAGGTCATAATAAGGTAGAAAGGTCAATTACTAAAAAATTTTAAATTTTAAGTTATGCTTGTAGGATATATAAATAATAATAGGATAATTAGATTTTATAGTACAATTTAAAGCTGAAAATACTTGGTATATAAAAATGTAATAAATTATTTTAAAAGAAAACAGTTAAATAAAGCTTAATTACATCCTTGCTTATGGTTGTAAAAGCTGGCCATATAAAATAACACAGCTATGAATAGTTAAAAGTATAATAATAATTTGAATATAATATTTTAAAACTAATAAATTAAATAAATGCTAGATGTAGTGTTATAATTGTATTTAATAATCAAAATTAATAGAGTATATTTTATTAATAAACTTTAGGATGGTGAGAATTATGTTTAGTTTGACAAGTTTTAATTATTTTCCAAATTTTTATAAAACATATCAGTTTTGGTAATTTAGACCGAGACGTAAATAAAAATTATTTGATAAAGTTAGTAAACACGTGACTGTATATTATATACCTTCACACACACGCTTGTTAAAATAATAATAAAGTTTGTGAATTTGAAACTAAATATAATTGCCATCGATCATTAAAGTAAAAGTTAAAATATTAAATATTGTTTTAATAATTGTGTTAAAAGTTTAAATAATTTTATAAAACTATAATTGAATTTAAAAATACTAGTCTAAATAATATTTTGAGACATGACGTCATCAATTCTTTATTTTAAAAGTCTAATCTGTTATATAACTAAATGTGTAAATTTGTTCGCGCTAAAGAAATCATTAACCAATCAACGGAGGTAAATTAGCAGACAAAATATAAGAATTATACGAAGCGGGGGGAGAAGTAATGTGTAAGTGAAAGAGAAAGTAACACATTTTTGTAGCTGATAACACCGTAGCTGGAAAAGTGATATAAATTTAAAATTTAGTATTTATTTTAAAAGTTCTTCTGTAACATATAATAAATTTTGACTGTTTCGACATGGATTGCTAATTTAAAAGTTATCTTACCAGGGAATTTTATTCAAGTTTAACCAAAACCCTACAGTAGAGATGGAAGTACAAGGAAAATTACCTAAAAATATTGCTGAAGGAAAAATATTTGGAAATTGTCCTAATACAGCTTTATTTATGCTCAACCAGAAACGTATTATTGTCACTCAGAGAAAAATAATTGGGACGCTATATGAAAATTTAAAAGAGAAGTTACTTGCCGTCAGGAAAAAATTATGACGCACCAATTTTACAAGGCTAATTTAAAGTTATTTATTCTTCTCTATGGAAAAATTTAATATGCGTTTTTATTATAAAGAAAATAATGATGAAGAAAGAATGTTTATCTTTTAAAGGAAAACATTATTAAAAATATAATACAAGAATTTTGAAATAAAGAAAAGTTATGGAATAATATGAAAGTGCTATTATATATTTTATGGAAAGGAACCGAAAACTTTATCTAATTAAAAATATTATAACGTATTCAATGGAGGAAATGCTTGATTTAAAAAATATAAAATTAAATTACTTAATGAAAATGGATCCAGGAAAACAGGAAAATTATTGAAGATTTAAATAAAGTACCTAGAAGATGCATCGGGAAAAAGTCGCGCGGGAAAAGATTAGCAGACAATATTAGAAAAGAATATCAGAATTAATAATTGTGTTCAATGTTATTAAAACCAAGGATTGTCGTCTATGAATATTTATTAAACAGAGTAGTAATTGTTTTACTTTAAAATAGAACATTAAGTGACTGAAGAAGAAATAAAATATTTTTTTTTTTTTTTTAGCTTTAATATGAACGATTTTCAAGCAAGTTCGATAAAGAAGTACCGTAAATATAATTTAAATATTTTTACTGATTATATTTAAAATATAAAATGCTATGTGAGATTAGGGAAAACATATAAACATAAATTTAATAATAATGAGATTTAAATATAATAGCTTAATGGAATGATAGAAATATTGTTTTAAAAATAAAGTGTATGTATGGAAATCATATATCTACAAGAATTAATGGAATGGTGAAGCCTACAGAACACGATCGAGAAGATAAAGATCGTTTTGGTAACTTGGATATTTATTTATAATGCATAATGTATTTTTTTTTTATATCATCGATTGATTAAGAATGATATGTGAAAGTTTAAATTCTATGTACACATTTTATACAACATTAAAACATGTTATGAGATAGGAGTAATTTTAAATGTGCATGCAATAAGTTATTTAAAGTATAATTAATAATATAATTCGACAGAACAATTGTGTGATTCTTTTGAACTTTCATGTTGTAAAGTATTCAAATATTTTAAAATGGTTTGTATATGATAAATATATGAGAAAAGTAGTAAAAGATTTTCTTAAAGAACAGCGGTATAGTTTTGAAATAAATGAAATTTATTATTGTTAGAAATGTAGATAGGAATATGTCGATGTACTGTATAGAAAAATCTTGAGAAATAAGATCGGATAGTGACTTGGTAGTACTAGTGTAGAGGAAACCAAGATGATGTTTTGTTAAGAAATAAGAAAAATAAAGTATTTGGATCATAGTAGTTTGTGTGATTTCAGTATAGCTAACTAAGCCCTATCACTGAACACATATATTTTTGGACAGTGTTTTTGCGTATCTTTTAAACTTTTTGATGTTATATAAAGCTGAAGAAATAGCTTTAGCATCACTCCTATAATAGAGGTGGGTAGACAGATAAAGGTCACTCCTCTATAGTGTTTTAATTCACTGTGCCATTATTGTCAAGGTTTATGACGGATAATATTATAGTTATATTTTGATCCTGTGCATCTATTTCGCTATCCTTGTTTCGTGAATCTGCATCGTCAGAAAGATATTTTCAAAGAAATAATGAATAAAATAGAACTGAGGATATGTTATCGTTTAAGTAAGAATAGTATTTACTGGAGTGTGGGAGAATTGTGTAACTTTAAAAGTGAAAGTACAAAATATCATAAAGAGAGAAAGAATCATATGATACAGTTTCAAATCAATTCGGAAATGAATATAAGATTTTTAAAAGAGAAATCTAAACAAAGTTTTTTTTTTTATAAAAGTGATAATAAAATTTTAATTTTTTAAATAATAATTTAAAAAAAATAAATATTGCATATTTAATAAGAAATAATTCAATAATGTGTAATAGACATATATTTGTGCATGGTGTGTTAATAGTTGTAATTACCATCCGAAGTAAGGCTTGAATGAGTATATTAGATTAATAAACATCGGATAAGGAACAATAAAACCTAATACCGAATGTAGAAGAATGTTTGAATCTGTAGGATTCCATACAACTAATAAAACTAGAGTTTTATTGTTTTGTAGAATGTTTAATACGAATGTAATTTTGTAAAAAGGTATAAATATAATAATAGTAGGGATACAAAGTGTTAATAATAATTATATGAGAAATACATTCTGTAACAAGCTAAACTATAATAAGAAATCCAATAATAATAATACTGTATTTTCTTAAGCATTTAAAAGATAAGAGTTAACTAGAAAAAATAAGTAGAAGTTTGATTTCAATTTTATAAACTAGTAAAATAATTTTATGATAGGAGAGTAAGGATATCCATGTACATAATGTAAAATATTGTTATTTGTTTATGTTATTAATAAACTTTGTTGTAAATTTATTTTAAAGCTTTGTGTCTTCGTTGTTATTTCTCCACATGGATGCATGATATCACAATACACTTATAATTGCAACAGACATATATAGTTGTTTGCGAAAAAGGTAAACCTAAAGTGTTATAAATAATTTTGAAAATTTATTTGTATGATAAAATTAAAAGATCATAATTATATCATTTATTGGTCATAAGTTGGTTGCCACCATATTACATTAAAATATATGCTATTGTTGCCACACGTATTCTGTTGTCAGATTATTAAAATACTGCCACGTACGTAATTATTTATTTCATTTAGGAAGAAATAAGATTATACTTATACTATTGTTGTTATTATTATTATTTATTATTGTTAGTTACTGCGTAGTGAATTTATGACATAAAATTCCCTTTTCATAGTTTACTACCGTAATTTTAAATCAGTTAGAATACAATTTATGAACCTGAGATTTTATTTTATTTTATTTATTCTATTTATTTACTTAATTTTATTTAATTGAGCTAGATTCTTATTACAAAGAATATTAAGACATGATTATTATTTTTATCGTAGTGAAAAGAGCTTAGAAAGTCATAAGAATACTATAAGTTAGTTATTTAGAATAGTAAAAGGGGGAATAGTATTCTTATGCCATTGAGATAGTATCATGTGGATAATATCTCAATGTAGTCTATCTCATTCCCCGTATCGTCACTCCATGTCTCATGAAAATAATAAATATTTGTTAATTCATTTTTTTAAAAATATAACTGTATTTGTATTTTAAAAATTAGAGCTAGTAATCATTTTAATTAATGCTGGATATTTCATGTATTTATTCGTTAAACTGAGCTAGAACCCGGAATATTCTTTATAAACAGTATATTTTGGGGTGAGGACGCGCGGGAAGATGTTAGAATATATAAAATAGCAAGTGTATGCTCATTTTATTTCTTATGCTATCTGACTGTTTTTCTGAAAAGTAGAAACGCTCAGACAGCAATAATCTTGCAGTGATTAATTATTTACAGTATATGCTTACTTAGGAAACTAATTAAATTTCCATCTGGGTTATACTTGTTCTATATCTATTTACTGGCATTTTTAATCACAGCTATTAATGCTCTTAAGTAGAGATATTTTTGAATTAGGTTGTTAATCTCATTCAATTATAGATATTTTAAAATTAACAAATATGTTACCACCATTTCTTTTTCCTGCATGAAGCTATTAAAATAATAAAAACATTCCATATAATATTGCTACCTAGTGCAATAGTTGCCAGAAAGTTTGTGCATTTAAATCTGTAACTAGTGTTTCCTCATCCAATATCCCCAGAGTAGTTTCTAGCTTATGGTTGGTTAGAAATGGAAGTATTGGATGAGTAAGCACCAAATAGTGATTTAAATGCAGAAATCTTCTGGCATCTATTTATTACTATAGCTTGCACTAGGAGGCATATTATATGGAGAGTTGCTATTAACAGATATTTCTCTAATAATAACTTTATATATATATATTGAAATGGTAAATCTGATTCAGATTTGCCATTTCACTGTCTGACCCACCTAATCACTTATTTTACTAACTTTTTTTTCTTATTTGTATTCTGAAAAACATTTTTTAACTATCCTGAATAAATCACTAAAATTTGTTTTGGATAGTGTTAATCATATACAATTATATTAACACACACTAAGTTATTTCGTTGATATTATTAAAAAGAAAAAAATTCAAATAATAAATTTTGAATTTTTTTATATATTTTATGTTTATGTATGTTTAAAATATCTAATTTTCTTTAAGAATCCAAGATGGCCTTTTGGAAAGATTTGTACCTTGATAAGAAGTTGAAATTAAAAGTTAAATTAAAATATTGATAAATTACCAAAATCCATTTTACTTTGGAATCTCTATTAATTAATTAATAGAGATTCTACATCATTATCTAAATTAAAAACTAACAAAATTATACTGAAATTTATTGATCCTTATTGAGGTACAAACTTTCTAAAATTAGAACAAAAGCATGATTCCTATTGTTTTCTAAAGGCAAATCACCTCAGGCAGCAGAGAAACTGAATACCATTAGGAAGGTATAAATAGTGGTCCTTTAGAAAAGGGGAAGAACAAACAAAAAGAAAGAGTTTGAGGTCTCCATGATTTTTGAAATGTCAAGCGAGTAGTAGAAAGGGTAGATCACCACCTGTTCCTTCCTGAGATCTGAAATCTTCCATTATGTTGCTGCTAGAACCTGCCTTCAAAGAAGCCATCTGCCCTCGACGTTCGCCCGCAGAACTCATCCCAGGCAACACCAAGGTAAAATGCCGAAGAGCTTAAATACTTTCATCAAGATGTTAGAAACTATTATTAGAATGTAAATATAATTTCGTAAAGCTTTAAAAAAAATGTCAAAAGTTATTGTTTATTGAAAATCTTTTAACTGATTCTTTAACCCTTTTTCTTTTAAATTATAATGTTTTTTATAACTCAAGCTCACCATAATTTTTAATATTTTTGGTTATTTGAATATGAATTTATTTATTTATTTGTTTTTATATTAACTTTAGCATGAGATTTCATGCTCTGATTTTTTTTATTTCGTCAAACTTCACTTGCAGGGGCTCAAAGAGAGTAATTTGCTAAGAGAGCAAATTATGTTTACTAGGGGAAGGGAGTTTTAGCAAAAAACGAATTAATTTTAAAATAAAATAAGTTGATCTATTTTTATTTTTGCAAGTGAAGTTATGTCAAATATATATATATATCTCGAAAATAAACTGACCATAATTTTTTAAATAAATTTATTATAGATTTCCCAGGATGGGATTCTATAATTTTAGATTTTTTAAAATTAAAACAGAATAAAATTGTTATATATTTTTGACCTAATAACAGCACCGCTGGATAGCATCAGTTAATTATCATGCCTTTTTTTTTTTAAGTTAGGGAAGGGGAGATTTATTCGAGAAGTAAATTTCCTTATTTTATATGTTTGGTTTTTGTAGGTTAAATATTTTCATAAAGTAGTTTACACAGATTGGTCTCTATGCAGTATTAGATCATTTAATGCTATTTAATTATAATTCATTCATATTTAATGATTATAATATCTTGGGTTAATAAAGAATGCTTGGAGTAGCATGGACAGACCTAAAACAGTTCTTCATTTGGTGTTTGGAGTTATCTCCCGGTTATACATACATCTGTGATCTGGAGAGCGTGGTTGAGGTAGACTTGGTTAGCTGGCGTGCTATCCGTATTGGCAGACATGTTGGCTCTCTGTAATTCCTATCTCCTATCGGTATATGACTGTGACAGGCAGACATACCGATTTCCCTTTTATTCTTCATTGGAATAGGCATGTGAGTGTCTGTAATTCAGCTCGTATGTCCTTACCTACGTTTCTTCTCTCATTTGCATTCATATACTTATTAACCTGACATTGTTTTGCTTTTCTTTTGCCTATCTAATAGTAAGCCATAGGGAAATGATTTTACTCAAGGATCTTCGACCTGAGTAATCAACTCTTGTTTTTTTTTCATAATTAGTTAAAATCATTTAATTTTAGCTAATTCATGTTATAGTTCTTATAAGGTATGATTTTAGTTGAAAGTCCAACTAAAGCAGCTTTTTGGCTTGATAATTAACTGATCTATTTTTTTATATAACAGCTTAAGTTTTAATCACTGTAAAGTTAGTTATAAGCTTTTCCAGCAATATCCACTAATGTCATAAACATTAGTTATTTGAAATCTAAATTATTATTTATAAAGAGAAATAAAATCAATTTTTTTTCTGGTGTTATTGGAGTAAGACGTCGAATCAGTCTTATTGTAATTGTTTATTTAATGTCTGTTTCAATAAAAAATGTTTTTTTTAAAATACATCAGTCAGGCAAATGTTTAGACCTGATGCTCTATTATAAGCTTGTACTAAATGGGCACAGATAATTTTAAAATCCGTGATCATTTAATTTTAAATTTTTATTTTCAATAAATGTAAACAAAATAAATTGTACAAACCCAATAATGTCAAAGATAACCACTAATGTAAACTCGTCATAAACTTATATAATTATAAAGTTAATTTAAAGATTGTGTTTTTTTAAAGAGCTTGAGTTAAATGTAAATCTAAAATACTTAATGATTTTAAAATATATATAACTAAAACAAAACTTCGAATGTTCCTCGAATCGTTTTTATTTACTTTTATTTTAAATAATCTTTGATTTTAAATTTATATATAAATCAATCACCCATGTTCTCATTAAAATATAATTAGAAATGAATCTCATGCTTTAAGACTCAGCTGCCGGCATGGTGAAAGTAAAGGAATTCGATGTTATCATCAAGAAAGGTTATTGATTAGATCTTTGACCAGGGGATATAGGTAAATAGGGCAGAATCGACAATGTATCTGATTTATATATCTTGTACATGGTCAGATTTGAGGTACTTTACCTGTTTTCCGGATCTCGTATCAATAGATGTTTTTGACCAGCACATCATATTTTTTTCCCCAGGTTTTGTGCCCAACATGGTGCCCCTCCATCTCATTACTGTAACAAAACTGAATGAACTTTTTGCTGTGGACCACTATGGCCCATTACTATCATTTCAACAGTTTCGGTATTTGCTCGTTACATATGATGTATTTTCAAAGTATGTACGGGCATACCCTATAAGAGCTGCAGATTCGAGAAATGCTATTCACGTGCTCCAACAAAAGCAATTTTCGGAACTAGGAACACCCAAAGTAATTTTATCGAACCACGGGACTGCATTTACTTCAAAGGAGTTGACTAGATGGATCGAGAAACAAGGAGTACATCACCGGTTAATATCCGTTAGAAACTTCCAATCTAATCTGTGCAAAGGAGTCATGAGAGAAATTAACAGGCTCTTCCACACGTACATGTCTCACAATCATCAGGGATGGGTAAGGAGAACTGACGAAATTTTGGGATACATCAACCATACTTTGAACAAGTCTGCAGGATTCACCCCAAAAAGACTTCACTATGGAAAACCATGCCTCAAAATATTTGATAAAATTCAGCCAAAAGAGGACTTGGTTATCCACCCTGAAGAGGTCCAAAAGGAGGCCAGTGCCCATATGGAAAGGATAGCCAAATAAGAATGAAAAGCTATCGCAATCCACCCCAGAAATTTCAAGAAGGTGATATGGTATGGCTTAGAGCACCAAAACCAAGTAATGCACCAAGAAGGAATTTAAAAAATTCTTCCCACTTTACCATGGTCTCTACAAGATCCAAAGAAAATGTCAGGAGAATGCATTTTTATTAGAAGGGGAACAAGGAAATAGAGGAACTTTTAATGCCAGGCAGTTAAAGCCATATGTCTCACCAGATCCAGGGAGATAGGACAAAGTACTTAATCCAGATTGATATTTTTCGTAAACAACAGGAATTTGTAACTGGACTGAGAAAGCGAAAAGAATTTTGGATGTGTATATAGTGTTTAGAAAAAATGCCTAACTAAAAAAAATAGGACATTTCAGATTGTAATCAAAGAATAGGTAGGGTGAGAACTAGCTGGTTGGGACTCTGTGACCTGGAAGGTTTTAAAAAATTTCATATATGTATTCAAAAAATATATATATGTATAGATATATAAAATAAATTTCCAGCCTACTAAGTCTGTCCCCATTCATCAAGGTTTTTTTGTTTTTGAGCTAAAAAAATTAAACAAAGTAATGGGAGATAAAATGCTATGTAAGTAGTTAAAGGATGAAATATAATTTTATAAACACACAATTCTATTGTCACAGTTAGTATAGGGAAATGACTGGTGACATGTAAAGCTCATAATGACTAGTTCCCATATTAATTTAAGTGACTGAAAAGGAAAAGAAGGAAATTGAAAAGACTTCTTATCAGAAGCACTAAGTAGACTTTGATTGATTATCATCCTAACCTATTGGATATCAGGAAGCATTGTATTATTTATTAGTTATTCACAATTAATCCTTATACCTGACTCATTCCAATATCCATCATTTATGGAACCTATCAATAGTCTGAGCACAGCACCTAACTCTTGATCCCAACAATGGCAATAATTATATGATATCACTATACCAGTAGTACCTTTTCAAATATTTGTAAAAATAGAAAATGATTTATTAATTAAATAGCCTATTGTAATTAAACCAAAGGAAAACAGTAGAGACAATATTTTCAAATGATGAAAGCATACATTGTTCAACAGATAAATAAATGTGAGATACATTATGATAAAAATATCATTGTATGAGTGTCCATCTAGTCATCCAATTGTTGAAGTAACATTTTTATTTTAGCTCTTGATAAACTAGTTTAAAATTTCTATTTTTCTTGTTACCATTAAACATGGTATCTATATTTAGTGTGTGATTAAATAAAATATGAAAAAATAAATGTAATGTATACTTGGTAATAATATAATTGAAAAAAATCACAATATTGTAAATTATTTAATGACTGCACAATAAATATATGTAAAATACTAACAAAGTTTATAATTAGAGAATGCTGTTTTCATAGGAGATGTTTATGCATTCATGAGAATGCAGGATGTTATTAATGATTTGAAATGCATTTTGTGTAGATAGTTGATTTCATTGTTAAATTCATTATTATTATTAATTTTGCTGATTTTGTTATGTTCATGTTATGGTTTTAGTTTAAGTTTCATTCTATGAAAAAATGGGCTCTTGTAAATAAATAAATGTAATTCACATTATGTTATTAACTTTGAAAATATTTGCTGAATTCATCATTTTCAATTGAACCTAATGTATATTTACTGAGCTGTGGTTTTAGTTTAAGATTCATTTATTTAAAGAAAGTTTTTGCTTTGCTTCATTTGAAAGCAAATGAGTTCTTTATAAAAAAATGTAGTTAACCATACATTATCAACAGTGAAAATATTTGCTGATTTTATCATTTTTGGTTAAAACAAACGTAGTTTTATTGAAATGTAGCAGTAATTATTTAGGATTTAGAAATTTGAAGAAATTATTTTATTTGCTCCATTTGAAAGCAAAGTGTAATGCACATTACATTATTAACAGTGAAGATATTTCCTGATTTTCTTATTTTGAATTATAACTAGCTAATTTATTGTGAAATGTAATCGATTTGTTTAAAATTCATTAATTTGAAGAAATAATATTATTTCCTCCATTTGAAAGCAAATGGGTATTTTTAAAAAAAATATAAAGGACATTGCATTATTAACAATGAAAATATTTGGGGATTTTGTCATTATAGATTATAACTAGCTAATTTTTATTAAATGGTAGTGGTTTCAATTTAAGATTCATTAATTTGAAGAAGTGTGTTGATTTCCTCCATTTAAATGTAGAGAGACTTTGGGAGAAATGCAAGTGTGCATTATATTATTAACAATGAAACTATTTGTTAACTGTGTAATTTTTAGTTAAAACATGCTTATTTTTATTGAATTATAGTAGTTTTAGTGCAAGATTCATTAGCTTGAAAAAATTTTTTTCATTTGATTAATTTGAAAGCAAATGAACACTTTTAAAGCAATATAATGAATTTACATTTTTAGCAGTGAAAATATTTCCTAATTTTGTCATTTTATATTTTAATAATCTTATTCTTCATAAAATATTGTGGTTCTTGATTAACATACATTAACTTTAAGAAATTATTTAATTTTCTACATTGGAAATCAAATGGGTATTTAAAAAAAAAAATGAAATGCACATTACAATATTTAAAGAGGAATTTAATGATTTTATCATTTTTGGTTATAACTAGTTTACATTTATTGAGAAATGATGGTTTTACTTGAAGATGCATTAATTTAAAAAAAACATTTGAATTTTTTCCATTTGAATTTAAATGGGATATTCTTAAAAAAATGTAATGCACAATAAATTATGAATACTAAAAATACTAGCTGATTTTGACAGTTGCAGTTAAAAGTAGCATGTTTTTAGTGAAATGTGTTTTTAGTTTAAGATTCATTAAGTTGGTGAAATTTATTGACTTCATTCATTTGAATGCAAATGAGGACTTTCAAAAAAATAAACAACTTACATTATTAATAGTAAGAATATTTACTGATTTTGTCATTTCAGTTATAGCAAGTTTATTCTTAGTCAAATATAGTAATTATAGTTGAGGATTCATTAATTTAAAAAAATTATTTGATTTCTTCCATTTCAAATGAAAAAAGTGAAGCAGAGCTAATTTGTTTTCAAATAAAACAAAGCAAAAAATTCTTCAAATTAATTAACTAATTAATTAATTAATTAACTGTAAACAATTAACACTACATTTCAGTTAAACTGAGGTAATTTTAACTAAAAATGACAAAATCAGCTATTACTTTTACAGTTAATAATGTATGATGCATGGCATTTGTTATAAAAATTTTATTTGCTTTCAAATAAAGCAAGCCAACAAATTTTTTCAAATTTATGAATATGAAATAATTACTACTATATTTCAGTAATACTCAACTCGGTATGATGCACTACATTTTTTATAAAGTACCAATTTGCTTTCAAATGCATCGAAGCAAAAATTTCTTCAAATTTGTGGATCCTAATCAATTAGAACTATTTTTCAGTAAATTAAGCAAGATTTAACTAAAAATGACAAAATTGGCAAATAACTCACTGGTGATAATGTATGGTGTACTACATTTATTATAAAAATCTCATCTGTGCTCAAATTAAGCAAAGTAAAAAAATTCCTCAAATATATGAATCCAAAACAATTATCAACTAAACTAGTTTTAATGAAAAATGACAAAATCAAATATTTCATTTGGTAATAATATGGTGCACTACACATTTTATAAAATGCCAATTTGCTTTCAAATTAAGAAAACAAATATTTCTTCAAATGTATGGATCTTAATAATTACCACTACATTTCACTAAAACTAAGGTAGTTTCAAATAAAAATGAGAAAATCAAATATTTTTATGGTTGTAATAAAGCAAAGAAAAAAATTTCAAATTTATGAATCCTAAACAATTCCAATTACTTTCAGTAAAACAGCTAGTTTTAACTAAAAACAACAAAATCAGCAAATATTTCATCTGGAACACTTCAGTTCTTATAAAAGCCATATGCTTTCAAATGAAGTAACACACAAATTTCTTCACCTTTATGAAACATAAAAAATTACCACTACATTTCAAAAAAACTAACCTCGTATTAATGAAAACAACAAAATCACTTAAATATTTACACTAAACTAGTTTAAACTAAAAACGACAAAATCAGCAAACACTTGGTTTGGTAATAGTGTATGTTGCACTACTTTTCTAAAAAGTGCCTTTTTCCCTTTTGGTTTCAAAAATGGAGCAAAAACTTTTTTTTCAAAGTTGTGAATGTTGAATAAAAACCACTACATTTCAGTAAAACTAAGGTAGTTTTAACTAAAAATGAAAAAATCAAGAAAAATGTTTAATGTAAAAAATGTAAGGTGCACGGCTTTTGTTATAAAGAGCTTATTTGCAGTCAAATAAAGCAATGCAAAAAATTTCTTCAAATTTATGAATCCTAAACAATTATCAAAATCTTCAATAATACTGAACTAGTTTTTGCTAAAAATGAAAAAAAAAAATCAAAGAATATTCTCATTGTTAATTGTGCACAGTGAACTATATTTGTTATAAAATGATCATCTGCTTTCAACTGAAGCAAAGGAAAAATTTCCTCACTTTTATGAATCCTAAAAATTTATCTTTGCATGTAAGAAAATTAAAGTAGGTTTAACAAAATCAGCAAACATTTTCACAGGGTAATATAGTGCACTACATTTCTTATATATAACCGATTTGCTTTCAAAGGAAGCATAAAAAATTCTTCAAATTTATGTATCCTATCCAACCGCCACTACATGTCATAAAAATGATGCTAGTTTTTTTTAAAAAAATCAATTCACAAATCTTTTCACTGCAATAATGTATGGTGCACAACATTTCTTATAAAGAGCCCATTTGCTTTAAAATGAAGCCAAGCAAAAAATTTCTTGAAATTTATGAATCGTAAACAATTACTACCACATATGAATAAAACTAAGCTAATTTTAACTAAAAACAAAATCAAATATTTTCACTGGAATTAATGTATGGCACCCTACAAATTTTATAAATAGCCCATTTGATTTATAATAATGGAAAACAATTTTTTTTTTCAAATTTATGAATCCTAATAAATTATCCTCACATTTTAGTCAAACTAAGCTCATTTAGCATTAAAAATGACAAAATCAGCAAATATTTCTACTGTCAATCATATATGGTGTACTACATTTTTTAAAAAAGTGTCATCCCCTCTTTGACTTTCAAAGTAGGCAAAGAAACAAATTTCTTCAAATTTGTGAAAATTCTAAACAATTATCACTACATTTCAGTAAAACTAAACTAGTTTTAACTAAAAATTACAAAATCAGCAAATATTTGTACTAGAAATAATGTCATTATCATCATCATCAACTATTATCAATCCCCTGCAGGAGGAAAGTCTTTCCAAGTTCAATCCATCTATGAACTTTACCTTCTCCACATCACTGACTGCACGCTTTCTTATTTCATCCATACATCTCACATGTGGTCACATTCTGGGTCTTTTATAATCTTTTGGAATCTAGTTTATCATTTCAATTGTCCATCTATTATCATCTCTTCTAGCAATATGTCCAGCCCAACTCCACTTTCTTTTAATGTTTTCAGTGAGGTCTGTAATACCTGTCTGTTCTTTTATCCACACATTGCTCTTTCGATCTCTTCTTGTTATTCTTAACATGTATCTCTCCATACTTTTTTGAATGGTCTGAAGTCTCTGTATTGCTCTTCTATTAAGTGTCCAAGTCTCAGATCCATAAATAAAAACTGGTAAAACACATTTATTAAAAACCTTCCTATTAAAACACAGGTATATATTTTTTTAGCATCAAGTGATTTCTACCAAAAGCACTCCAACCAAGTTCAATTCTATGATTATTTTCATCAAATATGTTTACATCTGTATTAATAATCTGACCAAGATATTTGTAGTTGTTAACTTCTTCTAACTTATCATAATTGATTTTTATTTTCATATTTTGAGAAAATCCATTGAACATTACTTCAGTCTTTGTAACATTTATCTTTAGTACTACTTTCCTATTTTCATTTCATAACTTCTGCAACCTTTTCTGCAGCTCTAAAGTATTATTTGAAAAAACAACTACATCATCTGAAAAATCTAAATGACATAAATAATCTCCATTTACTTTTATTCCTTTAGCTTCCCATTTTAATCCACATAATGGCAACTCATATCCATTGGTCCTTTCTATAACTTCTCTCAATACTTGGACATGATCTACTGAACTAAAATTACTTTTAAATCCGGTTTGCTCTTTTGGTTGGTTAAAATCCAATGGTCTCTGTAAACGAGTTATCTTGATAAAAAATTTGTATAAAACTGATAAAAGGCTGATAGGTCTGTAATTTCCAAAATCTTCTTTATCACACTTTTAAAACATTAATATTAATACTGCATTCTTTGGTACAACTTTATCATTTAGACATTTGGTATATAACTTTTCCAATTTTTTTTATGTTTTTTCACCTGTGTGTTTCAAGATATAGATTATAAGTCCATCATTACTTGGAACCTTTCATTTCTTCATAAATTTAATTGCATGTCTCACTTTTTCATTTAAAACCCTTGTAAATTCAAAAGATATAGATGAAGGAGGTACTTGTTCTTTATTACTATATAATTCTTGATAGAACTTCCATCCATTTTATGATTTCAATTCTCTTTTTAGTAATATCTTTTTTTCTTATTGAAGATATATGTTTCATACCAATACCAAGATGTTTTACACTCTTGAGACTTTTATTCTCTTCTACAGCTTTCCTTGCTAGTTCACAATTAGACTTTCTTATATCATTATCAACTCTTTTTGCACCATTTTACAAAATTCAAGATCTTCAATATTTTTTAATGCATCATTTTATATATCTTCATATTCCTTCTTTTCTTCATAAATTGTCTAGTCTCAGTAGACATTTTATAGGTTAAATGCTGCTTTTTCTACCAGTTATATTTATTACAGTTTTTGGGAGTGTATTAGGTAATTTCCTATGACTTTCATTCAAATATGAATCATTTTCAAAATCTACTAATACTTGAAACTGATTTGCAAGTTCTAATTTAAATTCATTACAATGTTTCTGAAGATTAAGAATATCAACTGTAAATATTGTTTTTCATAATAATTTTTGACTCTCTAGTTTTGCATTAACACATACCTTACATTTTACTAATTGATCAATTCCTATAAGGAATTTATTAAGAACATTACAATCTTGAAGTATGTATTTTCGATTAGTAAAAGATTAATCCATTTTTGCTGTACTTTCATTTGGATCCTTGCATGTCGATTTTCTTTTAACATTTTTCTCAAAAAAGAATTTATAATATAAAGTATTTCTTTTTCTGCACATTCCAAAAGTCTATGTCCAGTTTCATTTCTATTACCATAACCAAAATTGCCTACAGCAATTTCATCTTTCATTTGTGTACAAATTCTAGCATTAAAGTCTCCCATAACAATTTTAAAATGTTGTTTACTGTGATCAAACATTTTTTGTACATCCATATAAAAATCTACTTTATCACAATGAGAAGTTGTTGGGGCATAAACGTGAGTTATCTGAATGTGGTATCTGCTATTAAGTTGATAACTAATCTTGCAAATCTGATACACTATCAATCTGCACAATGATGTTCTTCCACTTTTTATTTATAATTAATCCTATTGCACTTGTATTTATAATATTTATGCCTTTATATTAGAGTACAGGTCCACTTTTTAAATTAATTCTTTTTCCCTTTTCTAACTTTACAAAGTCCAATAATGCCCCATTTAATATAAGACAGTTCTTCTAATTCTTGCAATCTTTCTTCACTTGAAAGTCATCTGCAATTGTAAGTATGTAAATAAAAAGTCATCATCACATGGCAGCCTGGGTCCACAATCGGGAGTCTTAGCACCCTCCATTGTAGGCCACCATCCACTGCATTGATTGGTGAATTTACAGCCTCATGGGAATAAGGGTCATGATTTATTTTTGTCTCATGATTGTACATATTGAAAAATATTTATCATTTACACACACATTCATTCTGCCTTATTAAATATATCACATAGTAATAACAGATGCAATGACAAGAACATATGGATTGGACATTAGGAGTTTGCCCTGCTCAGTTTCTTTAAGGCCTCCAAGAGCAATGAAAGGTTTATTTTTCAGTTAACAAACTCCTTTCGTCAGCCAGAAGTAATGTATGGTGCACTAGCTAAATATAACAAATTCAGAAAAAAATTCATTCAAAATATAGTATTGTACACTCGCATTTTCCTATAACGTTTTAAGCGTGGAAATACTGCCAGGTTACAAATTTGTCAAAATTGATGAATCTGAATACTTTAACATAGCAGTTCAGTAAAATTTAGATAATTCTAGCTAAATATAAAAACAATCAGCAAAAAATTTATTCAAAATATAGTATTGTACAATAGCATCTTCTATGGGGATTTAAGCTTGGAAATACAGCCAGGTTGCAAATTCCTAAAAATTGATGAATCTGAATACTTTAACAAGGCAGATCAGGATAATCTAGATAATTCTAGCTAAATATAACAAAAATCAGACAAAAAAATTCATTCAAAATATAGTAGAGCATTTTCGCATGGGGGGTTAAGCTTGCTAACACAGCCAGGTTACAAATTACTTAAAATTGATGAATCTGAATACTTTCATATGGAAGTTCAATATAATTTAGCTAATTCTAGGTAAATATAATAAAGTCAGAAAAAATTCATTCAAAATATACTATTGTACAATAACATTTTCCTATCAGATTTTAAGCTTGGAAATACAGCCAGGTTGCATATTTTTCAAAATTGATGAATCTGAAAACTTTAACATGGCAGTTCAGTATAATTTAGCTAATTATAGATAAATATAAAAAAACAACCAACAAATCATTCAAAATAGTTTTGTACACTAGTGTTTTCCTATGGGGTTTTAAGCTTGGAAATACAACCAAACTACAAATTCTTCAAACTTGATAACTCTGGATACTTTAACATGGCAGTTCACTATAATTTAGCTAATTCTATCTAAATATAGCAAAATCAGCAAAAACATTCATTCAAAATATAGTGTTGTACACTAACATTTTCCAATAGGGGTTTAAGCTTGAAAATATAGACAGGTTACAATTTCCTCAAAATTGATGAATTTAAATAATTTAACGTGGCAATTCAGCATTATTTAGGTTATTCTAGGTTAATATAATGAAGTCAGCAAAGAATTCTTCAAAATGTATTGTACACTAGCATTTTCCTATGGGGTTTTAAGCTTGGAAATACAGCCAGGTAACAAATTCCTCAAAATTAATGAATCTGTATACTTTAACATGGTAGTTCAGTATAATTGAGCTAATTCTACCTAAATATAATAAAGTCAGCAAAAAAAATTATTCAAATTATAGTATTGCACACTAGCATTTTCCTATGGGATTTTAAGCTTGGAAATACAGCCAGGTTACAAATTCCTCAAAATTGATGTATCTGAATACTTTGACATGGCAGTTCAATACAATTTAACGAATTCTGCCTAAATGTAACAAAATCAAAAAATTCATTCAAAATATAGTATTGGACACTATCAATTTCCTAAATGGTTTTAAGCTTGGAAATACAACTAGTTTACAAATTCTTTAAAATTGATGAATCTGGACACTTTAACATAGCAGTTCATTATAATTTAGCTAACTCTACGTAAATATAGCAAAATCAGCAAAAACATTCATTCAAATATCGTATTGTACACTAGCATTTTCTTATAGGGTTTTAAGCTGGGAAATATAGGCAGGTTACAAATTCCTCAAAATTTATGAATCTGAATACTTTAACATGGCAGTTCAGGATAATTTAGCTAATTTTACCTAAAGATAACAAAATCAGCAAAAAAATTAATCCAAAATATAGTATTGTACAGAACCATTTTCCTATCGGGTTTTAAGCTTGGAAATACAGCCAGGTTACAAATTCCTCAAAAATCAGTGATTTTTATACATAATTTAACATGGCAGTGAGGTATAATTTAGCTAATTTTAGCTAAATATAACAAAATGAGCAAAAAAATTCATTCAAAATATAGTATTGTAAACTAGGATGTTCCTTTGGCGTTTTATACTTTAACATAGCAGTTCAGTATAATTGAGCTAATTCTAGCTAAATATAGCAAAATCAGCAAAAAAATTCATTAAATTTTATAGTATTGTACCCTAGCATTTTCCTATAGGGTTTAAGGTTGGAAATATAGCAAGAGTACAAATTACCTCAAATTTGATGAATCTGAATACTTTAACATGGAAGTTCATTAAAATTAAGCAAATTCTAGTTAAATCAAACAAAAACAGCAAAAAAAATCATTCAAAATATAGTACTGTATGCTAGCATTTTCCTAAGGGGGGTTTAAACTTGGAAATACAGCCATGTTACAAATTTCTCAAAATTGATGAATCTGAATACTGTAACATGGCAGTTCAGTATAATTTAGCTAATTTTACATAAATATAACAAAATCAGCAAAAAAATTTATCCAAAATATAGTATTGTACACCAGCATTTTCCGATGGGGTTTTAAGCTTAGAAATACATCCAAGTTACAAGATCTTTAAAGTTGATGAATCAAAATATTTTAATATGAAAGTTCAGTATAATTTAGCTAATTCTAGCTAAATGTAACAAAATCAGCAAAAAAAATCATTCAAAATATAGTATTCTACACTAGCATTTTCATTAAGGGTTTTAAGCTTGCAAATACAGCCAGGTTACAAATTTGTCAAAATTGACGAATCTGAATAGTTTAACATGGCAGTTCAGTAAAATTTACATAATTGTAGCTAAATATAAAAAATCAGCAAAAAATTCATTCAAAATATATAGTATTGTACACTAGCAAATTCCTATGGGATTTTAAGCTTCGACATTCAGCCAGGTTGCAAATTTTTAAAAATTGATGAATCTGAATACGTTAACATGGCAGTTCAGCATAATTTAGCTAATTCTACCTAAATATAAAATCAGAAAAAAGTCATTCAAAACTAGCACTTTCCTATGCGGTTTTAAACTTCGAAATACAACCATGTTGCAAATTCCTCAAAATTGATGAATCTGAATACTTTAAAAAAGCACTTCAGAATAATCTAGCTACTTCTAGCTAAATGTAAGGAAATCAGCAAAAAATTCATAAAAATATAGTGTTGTACAGTAGCAATTTCCTATGGGGTTTTAAGCTTGGAAATACAGCCAGGTTACAAATTCCTCAAAATTGATGAATCTGAATGCTTTAATATGGCAGTTCAGTATAATTTAGCTAATTCTAGCTAAATATAACAAAAGTCAAACAAAAAAATTCATTCAAAGTATAGTATAGAATTTTTGCTTGGGGGGTTAAGCTGGCAAACAGCCAGGTTACAAATTACTTAAAATTGATGAATCTGAATACATTCATATGGCAGTTCAATATAATTCAGCTAATTCTAGGTAAATATAACAAAATCAGAAAAAATTCATTCAAAATATACTATTGTACACTAGCATTTTTCTATGGAGTTTTAAGCTTGGAAATACAGCCAGGTTGCAAATTTTTAAAATTGATAAATCTGAATACTTTAACATGGCAGTTCAGCATAGTTTAGCTAATTCTACCTAAATATTACAAAATCAGCAAAAAAATTATTCAAAATATAGGATTGTACACTAGCATTTTTTAAAGGGGTTTTATGATTGGAAATACAACCATGTTGCAAATTTCTCAAAATTGATGAATCTGAATACTTTGGCACTTTACTATAATTTAGCTAATTCTACCTAAATATAACAAAATCGGCAAACACATTCATTCAATAAAAGGTATTGAACACTAGCATATTCCTATAAGGTTTTACACTTGGAAATATAAGCGGTTATGAATTCATCAAAATTGATGAATCTGAATACTGTAACATGGCAGTTCAGTATAATTTAGCTAATCGTACCAAAATATAACAAAATCAGCAAACACATTCAATAAATGGTATTGAACACTAGCATATTCCTATAAGGTTTTACGCTTGGAAATATAATCCCGTTATGAATTCATCAAAATTGATGAATCTGAATACTGTAACATGGCAGTTCAGTATAATTTAGCTAATCGTACCAAAATATAACAAAATCAGAAAAAAAATTCATCAAAAATATATTGTACACCAGCATTTTCCTATGGAATTTTAGGTTTGGAAATATAGTCAAGGTTCAAGATCTTTAAAATTGATGAATCTGAGTACTTTAATATGAAAGTTCAGTATAATTTAGCTAATTCTAGCTAAATATAACAAATTAAGCAAAAGAAAAATCATTCAAAATATAGTTTGTGCACCAGCATTTTCCTATGGGATTTTAAGCTTGGAAATAATAAATTCCTCAAAATTGATGAAGCTGAATACTTCAACATGGCAGTTCAAAATAATTTAGCTAATTCTATCCAAAGATAAAAAATAAGCAAAAGAAATCATTCAAAATATAGTATTGTACACAAACATTTTCCTATGGGGTTTTAAGATTGGAAATAAAGCCAGGTTGAATATATTTCAAAATTGATGAATCTGAATACTTTAATATGGCAGTTGAATATAATTTAGCTAATTCTACCTAAATATGACAAAATAAACAAAAATTCATTCAAAATATAGTATTGTACACAAACATTTTCCTATGGGGTTTTAAGAATGGAAATAAAGCCAGGTTGCATATATTTCAAAATTGATGAATCTGAAAACTTTAATAGGGCAGTTCAGTATAATTTAGCTACTTATGGATAAATATAAAAAAATCAGCAAAAAAAGTCATTCAAAATATAGTTTTGTACACTAACATTTTCCTTAAGTGTTTTAAGTGTGGAAATACGGCCAGGTTACAAACTTGTCAAATTCGATGAATCTGATTACTTTAATATGGCAGTTCAGTAAAATTTATATAATTGTAGCTAAATATAAAAACATCAGCAAAAAATTGATTCAAAATATATAGTATTGTACACTAGCAGTTTCCAATGAAATTTTAAGCATGGACATTCAACCAGGTTGCAAATTTTTAAAAATTGATGAATTTGAATACTTTAACATGGCAGTTCAGTATAATTTAGCTAATTCTATCTAAATATAACAAAATAAGCAAAAACAATGATTCAAAATATAGAATTGTACATTAGCATTTTTCTATGGGGTTTTATGATTGGAAATACAACCATGTTGCAAATTCCTCAAAATTGATGAAGCTGTGAAACTTTACCAAGGCAGTTCAAAATAATGTAGCTCATTCTAGCTAAATATAACAAAATCAGCAAACATTCATTCAAAAAATGGTATTGTACACTAGCATATAAATATAAGGTTTTATGCTTGGAAATATAGGCCAGTTCCATACTCATCAAAATTGATGATTCTGAATACTGTAACATGGCAGTTCAGTATAATTTAGCTAATCATGCCTAAATATAACAAAATCAGAAAAAACATTCATCAAAAATTTAGTATTGTACACCAGCATTTTCCTATGGAAGTTTAAGCTTAGAAATATAGCCAAGTTACAAGATATTTAAAATTGAACAATCTGAATACTTTAACACGAAAGGTCAGTATAATTACTTTAGAAATATATTTATTGACATAATAAAATTGTCAGTATATTTATCTAATTCGAGCTAAATATAATAAAATCAGCAAAAGAACTCATTAAAAATATATACTATTGTAAACTAGTAGTTTCCTATGGTATTTTAAGCTTGGACATTCAGCCAGGTTGGAAATTCCTAAAAATTTATGAATCTGAAAATGTTAACATGGCAGTTCAGTACAATTTAGCTAAATATGGATAAATATAAAAAATCAGCAAAAACGTCATTCAAAATGTAGTATTGTACACTAGCATGTTCATAGTGCATTTTATGCTTGAAAATACAGCCAGGTTACAAATTCCTAAAAATTAATGAATTTGAATACTCTAATATGGCAGTTCAGTATAATTTAGCTAATTCAACCTAAATATGACAAAATCAGTGAAAAAATTCATTCAAAATACAGTATTGTACACCAGCATGTTCATAGAGCGTTTTAAGCTTGGAAATACAGTCAGGTTACAAATTCCTAAAAGATGATGAATTAGAATACTTTAACATTGCAGTTCAGTATAATTTACCAAATTCTACTTAAATATGACAAAATCAGCGAGAAAATTCATTTAAAATACAATAATGTACACCAGCATGTTCATAGCACGTTTTATGCTTGGAAATACAGCCAGGTTAGAAATTCCTAAAAATTTATGAAATTGAATACTTTAACATTGCGGTTCAGTATAATTTAGCTAATTATACCTAAATATGACAAAATTAGCAAAAAAATTCATTCAAAATATTGTATTGTACACCAGCATGTTCATATCGCATTTTAAGCTTGGAAATACAGCCAGGTTACAAATTTCAAAAAATTGATGAATTTGAATACTTTAACATTTCAGTTCAGTATAATTTAGCTAATTCTACCTAAATATGACAAAATCAGTGAAAAAATTCATTCAAAATCTAGTATTGTACACCAGCATGTTCATAGCGCATTTTAAGCTTGGAAATACAGCCAGGTTACAAATTCCTAAAAATTGATGAACTTGAATAGTTTAACATTGCAGTTCAGTATAATTTACCCAATTCTAACTTAAATATGATAAAATCAGTGAAAAAATTTATTCAAAATATAGTATTGTACAACAGCATGTTCATAGCGCGTTTTGAGCTTGGAAATACAGCCTGGTTACCAATTTCTAAAAGATTATGAATTTGAATACTTTAACATTGCACTTCAGTATAATTTAGCAAATTCTATCTAAATATGACAAAATCAGTGAAAAAATTCATTCAAAATATAGTATTGTACACCATATTATTCATAGCGCGTTTTATGCTTGGAAATACAGCCAGGTTACAAATTCCTAAAAATTGATGAAATTGAATACTTTAACATTGCAGTTCAGAATAATTTAGCTAATTATACTTAAATATGACAAAATTTACGAAAAAATTCATTCAAAATATAGTGTTGTACACTATCAATTTCCAATGGGGTTTTAAGCTTGGAAAAACAGCCAGGTTGCAAATTCCTAAAAATTCATGAATCTGAATACTTTAACATGGCAGTTCAGTATAATTTAGCTAATCGTACCAAAATATAACAAAATCAGCAAAAAATTTCAACAAAAATATCATATTGTACACCAGCATTTTCCTATGGAATTTTAGATTTGTAAATACAGCCAAGGTACAAGATCTTTAAAATTGGTGAATCTGAGTACTTTAACATAAAAGTTCAGTATAATTTAGCTAATTCTAGCTAAATATAACAATTTCAGCAAAAGTAAAATCATTCAAAATATTGTACACCAGCATTGTCCTATGGGAATTTAATCTTGGAAATAATAAATTCCTCAAAATTGATGAAGCTGAATACTTCAAAATGGCAGTTCAAAATAATTTAGCTAATTCTATCCAAAGATAAAAAAAATAAGCAAAAGAAATCATTCAAAATATAGTATTGTACACTAGCATTTTCCTTAAGGGTTTTAAGCTGGGAAATACAGCCAGGTAACAAATTTGTCAAAATTGATGAATCTCAATACTCTAACACGGAAATTCAGTAAAACTTACATAATTGTAGCTAAATATAAAAAATCAGCAAAAAATTCATTCAAAATATATAGTATTGTACACTAGCAGTTTCACTTGGGGTTTTAAGCTTGGACAATCAGCCAGGTTGCAAATTTAATAAAATTGATGAATCTTAATACTTTAAAATGGCTGTTAAGCATAATTTAACTAATTCTACCTAAATATAACAAAATCAGCAAAACATCATTCAAAATATAGGATTGTACACCAGCATTTTCCTATGGGGTTTTGAAGCTTGGAAATACAACCATGTTGCAAATTCATCAAAACTCATGAATCTGACAACTTTAAAAAGGCAGTTTGGAATAATCTAGATAAGTCTACCTAAATATAAAGAAATCAGCAATAAAATTCATTCAAAATATAATGTTGTACACTAGCAATTTCCTATGGGATTTTAAGCTTGGAAAAACAGCCAGGTTGAAAATTCCTAAAATTCATGAATCTGAATACTTGAACATGGCTGTTCAGTATAATTTAGCTAATTCTACCTAAATATAACAAAATCAGGAAAAAAAAGTATTCAAAGTATACGATTGTACACTAGCATTTTTAATGGGATTTTATGCTTAGCATTACAATCCTGTTCCAAATTCCTCAAAATTGATGAATCTGAATACTTTAACATGGCAGTTCACTATAATTTAGCTAATTCTACCTAAATATAACAAAATTAGCAAACACATTTATTCAAAAAATGGTATTGTACACTAGCATAAAACTATTAGGTTTTACGCTTGGATATATAGGCAGGTTACGAATTCATCAAAACTGATAAATCTGAATACTGTAACATGGCAGTTAAGTACAATTTAGCGAATTGTACCTAAATATAACAAAACCAGCAAAAAATTCATCAAAAATATAGTATTCTACACCATCATTTTCGTATGGAATTTTAAGCTTGGAAATACAGCCAAGTTACAAGATCTTTAAAATTGATGAATCTAAATACTTTAACATAAAAGTTCAGTATAATTTAGCTATTTCTAGCTAAATATAACAAAATCAAAAAAATCATTCAAAATATAGTATTGTACACCAGCATTTCCCTATAGGATTTTAAGCATGGAAATAATAAATTCCTCAAAATTGATGAAGCTGAATATTTCAATGTGGCAATTCAGAATAATTTAGCTAATTCTATCCAAATATAAAAAATTTACCAAAACAAATCAATCAAAATATAGTATTGTACACTAGCATTTTCCTTAAGGGTTTTAAGGGTGGAAATACAGCCAGGTTACAAATTTGTCAAAATCGATGAATCTGATTACTTTAACATGGCAGTTCAGTAAAATTTATATAATTGTAGCTAAATATAAAAAAATCAGCAAAAAATTCATTCAAAATTTATAGTATTGTACACTAGCAGTTTCCTATGGGATTTTAAGCTTGGACATTCAACCCGGTTGCAAATTTTTAAAAATTGATGAATTTGAATACTTTAACATGGCAGTTCAGTATAATTTAGCTAATTCTATCTAAATATAACAAAATAAGCAAAAACAATTATTCAAAATACAGGATTGTGCATTAGCATTTTTCTGTGGGGTTTTATGCTTGGAAATACAACCATGTTGCAAATTCCTCAAAATTGATGAAGCTATGAAACTTTACCAAGGCAGGTCAAAATAATGTAGCTCATTCTAGGTAAATATAACAAAATCAGCAAACACATTCATTCAAAAATGGTATTGTACACTAGCATATAAATATAAAGTTTTATGCTTGGAAATATAGGCCAGTTCCAAATTCATCAAAATTGATGATTCTGAATACTGTCACATGGCAGTTCAGTATAATTTAGCTAATGATGCCTAAATATAACAAAATCAGCAAAAACATTCATCAAAAATTTAGTATTGAACACCAGCATTTTCCTATGGGAATTTAAGCTTAGAAATACAGCCAAGTTACAAGATATTTAAAATTGAACAATCTGAATACTTTAACATGAAAGGTCAGTATAATTACTTTAGAAATACTTTTATTGACATAATAAAATTGTCAGTATAATTTATCTAATTCTAGCTAAATATAACAAAATCAGCAAAAGAAATCATTAAAAATATATAGTATTGTACACTAGCAGTCTCCTATGGGATTTTAAGCTTGGACATTCAGCCTGGTTGGAAATTCCTAAAAATTCATGAATCTGAAAATGTTAACATGGCAGTTCAGTACAATTTAGCTAATTATGGATAAATATAAAAAATCAGCAAAAAAGTCATTCAAAATGTAGTATTGTATACTAGCATGTTCATAGCACATTTTATGCTTGGAAATATAGTCAGGTTACAAATTCCTAAAAATTAATGAATTTGAATACTTTAACATGGCAGTTCAGTATAAGTTAGCTAATTCTACCTAAATATGACATAATCAGTGAAAAAATTCATTCAAAATACAGTATTGTACACCAGCATTTTCATAGCATGTTTTAAGCTTGGAAATACAGTCAGGTTACAAATTCCTAAAAGATGATGAATTAGAATACTTTAACATTGCAGTTCAGTATAATTTACCTAATTCTACCTAAATATGACAAAATCAGCAAAACAATTCATTCAAAATATAATAATGTACACCAGCATGTTCATAGCGTGTTTTATGCTTGGAAATACAGCCAAGTTACAAATTCCTAAAAATTGATGAAATTGAATACTTTAACATTGCAGTTGAGCATAATTTAGCTAATTATACCTAAATATGACAAAATTAGTGAAAAAATTGATTCAAAATATAGTGTTGTACACTAGCAATTTCCAATGGGGTTTTAAGCTTGGAAATACAGTCAGGTTGCAAATTCCTAAAAATTGCTGAAATTGAATACTTTAACATTGCAGTTCACTATAAGTTAGAAAATTCTATCTAAATATGACAAAATCAGTGAAAAAATTCATTCAAAATTTAGTATTGTACACCAGCATGTTCATAGCGTGTTTTAAGCTTGGAAATACAGCCAGGTTACAAATTCCTAAAAATTGATGAACTTGAATAGTTTAACATTGCAGTTCAGTATAATTTACCTAATTCTAACCTAAATATGACAAAATAAGTGAAAAAATTCATTCAAAATATAGTATTGTATAACAGCATGTTCATAGCACGTTTTGAGTTTGGAAATACAGCCAGGTTACCAATTTCTAAAAGATTATGAATTTGAATACTTTAACATTGCACTTCAGTATAATTTAGCAAATTCTATCTAAATATGACAAAATCAGTGAAAAAATTCATTCAAAATATAGTATGGTACACCATATTGTTCATAGCACATTTTATGCTTGGAAATACACCCAGGTTACAAATTCCTAAAAATTGATGAAATTGAATACTTTAACATTGCAGATCAGTATAATTTAGCTAATTGTTTCAAGAAATTTATTTACGAATATACATATACAAAGATTTGTTACAAGGTTAGATTACATTGCATTGTTCTTATCAGTTACAAATGTGAACTTGAAAGGCTTGGACAGCATGTTATGTGTTCTATTTAAGACTGTTTTTACACCTTTTACAGAGTTTTTCATTAGTAAAACCAATTTGTAATTGGTGGAGTTGTGGTGAATGTGTCTGCTTATTGTTGAGCTGTTGGGATTTCAAACAGCCTCCATTCCTCAGAATAGGCAGTACATGTTGACAGGATTTTATCTCTTTTTTGATCTTTTTTATTATTTTGATAAATAGTTGCAGTGGACTCAGAAGAGTCCCTTGAAATGATATCTTACAACGAACCAGCCAGATTGAGAATGACAGGAATATAAAAAGTCTTATCCATGCAAATGTTTTTGTGCTAAGGCAGAGTTTGATAGATGTTACCATTTGATAGCTGATTTTAGAATTAATGTTTATAAGTTGTCTTATGCCATTGAGGTTGGAACAATTGTTAATGATGTGGTCAAATGTTTTGGTTTCATGCCCATAGAGTTGGCATTGAAGATCTATGTTTTTAAATCTTCTTTTATTTATCAAGAAATATTTGGTGGGTATGGCATCTAAGTTTATTTTTATGATGAAGTCAAGGTATTTTGCGTCAAGACTCCAAAATTTAAACTGTGTTATTATTTTCTTGTTTGTAGTGCATAGAAAAGGAATAGGAGAGTAGGGATATGGGTATTGAAGCTTGTATGCATCCCAGTATTTAATTTTTGATGAGTATGCACTTTCAGGATCGTTGTAGAGGTTTTGAGTGTGAGAGGTTATTGTTGTAATCCAATCTTGTTTGTGAGGTAGAGGGCGGTCAGTGGGGTTAATTGGCATAAAGACTTGGAAGTATTCCAGAGCCTCATGAAGTTTGTTTATAAGGTTATGAGTCTTCTGAAGAATGAGTGTTTTGATGGAGTGGTTGTGACAGTCCATTTAGCCTACGTGGACAACACATCACATTAAGACCAGTAGCGACTGTTTTCCCACCCCAAAACAATCGAGAACAAAGAGAGTGAATTTTTTTAATGAAGGTTTGGGTTAGTTTGACTATTGGGAGGTAATAAGCTATTTTGGGGAAAAGGACCATATTCAGTAAAGTCACGTTTCCATGTAGAGATAAGTAGACCTTTGCAAGTGATGAAGTTAGTGTGTCTGCAGATTTCAATATTTCATTTTGAATTTGTGAGGTGATGGAAGATGGAGATTTGTGAAAAGGGATTCCAAGAACGTTCTGTGGTTGTCCCAGGTAGTTAGTCGAAATTTTTTTGCCTGTGGAAATTTGCCATGCACTGGATTTGGCTAGATTAAATGTAAGCTTGTATTGTTCAGTGTAATTGTCAAGAATTTTATTAAGTAGGCTGAGATATTTTTGAGATGGAAGAACCACAAAGATATCATCCATATAGGCAGACTCCCATCTTTTTCTTAAGTCTAGGGATGAATATACCAGGTATTTTTTTCTGAATGTCAATTAAGAGGGGGTTGATATAGGCAATGAATAAAATTGCACTAAGTGGAGATCCTTGTGGTATAGAAAGTGTGGGTTTGAAGGACTTAGAAGTTTTGCCATCAAGAGATACTAAAATATGGCGGTTTTTAAGAAGGTTATAGATTATTTGAATGTATGATTTAGGTACAGAGTATTCCTCCAAGGTTTTGAGCAGTATGTTAATTCTGACTGAATCAAAGGCAGCAGCAATGTCCAGTTGGACAGCAATTGGCTTGGATTTTCTGTTAATTCTGAGGTGGTCAACAAGAATTTTTACTTGAGCCATGGCAAGGGTGGTAGATGAGCCTTTTTTGGCAAATTGTGAAGCACAGATGTGTTTGAATATGGTTTCTTGAATGTTATCTTTTATTGTGAACTCAATGATCTTAATCATCAGAGGGATCATTGAGATTGGCCAGAGGTTTTTAAGGTCTGATGGTGATTTGTTTTTTTAAGGAATGGCACCGTAGCAATAGGATATAGGTTGAAGATGGTTTTGTTTCCATCTGCAAGATGGTCAATCATTTTTAGGATAATTGGTATTGAGAATTGGCTGAAGTGTGCTAGGATGAACCGTGGTATCCATGTAGTCCAGGATGTATCCGGTCAGGGAGAGAAAAAAGTTTAGTGTAAAGCATAGATTGTGTTATGTTATGTTTTTCGGGGATCTTGGTATCTTTCCAGATGGAGAGTGTGGTTTCTGGTTCTATTTGTAGAGTTTTTTGAAAATGGTCTTTAATGCTTTCCAGCATTTGATCTCCAATCAATGATACACTATTTGTTGAAATCACTGAGGGTGTATTTTGACTTTTGGATGATCCAAAGGCCCAGCGAATATATCCCTGGGTCCAGCAGTGTTGAGATTTAAGATAAACTTTGCTCTTTTAACAGATAAGTATTCAGCAAGTTTTTTCTGTTGTCTTATATTGTAGCTTTAAGGTAATAATATCTTTTATGTTTTGAATGTTGCTTGGAATTTCTTTCAGCTTGTTGGATATGTTTTGTAGGTCATTTAATAATTTAATTGGACCTTTTAATTTTCTAGTGTAATTGCTGATGAGTTATTGGACAACTTCAATAAATGCAAACCATGCAACCTCAGTAGGGGTGGTTAGTATATCTATTTTTTGAAATATATATGTTTCTAAGATGATGACTTCAGTTGCATTTGTGCGGGTTACCATGCGAAGTGTGTGATGGCTGGATTCACCGGTGTAAAGAGTCCTATCAGGTAATATGCTGATAATGTGAGGAAGATGATCGGAATATGTAACTGGTTGTAACTTTGCATCTATCTGAAAATGAAATTCTGGAGAATAGTAGAATAAATCTATGAGACTTTTGTTGCTTTGTGTGTAGAAAGAGAAGGAATCTGGAGGCAGAAAGCCTTCACCACACATAAGAGACTTGTTAATCATGTGAAGGTGTTTATTGTTAAAATGTGCATAACTGGTGTTGAAGTCACCCAATAGCAGCATCGGAGATGATGTGGAATGGAGGATCATATTAATGATGTGGATGATGCGATGATAGTTGTGGGCTTGGTTCTGTGTATAAATGAATGAAATGATAAAGGTAAAACCATTGTAATTGACTTTTATTATAATAATATTGTTGTCTAAATATAGAATATTAAAATCGGTGAGTGGATCTTTTTTGCTAATGATGATACCTATTCCACCAGATGCAGTGATAGCAGTAGAGAGTTTGGTGTATTCAAAGCTTTCCAGTGTCTGAATAATTTGATAGTTTAATTAATGTGGTATTTGGTTTCAACCATAAGAAAGATGTGTGGGGTTTGTGTATTCAGCCATGGACTGATTGCAAAGATACGTTGTGAAGAGTTGAGTCCTCTGACATTGGCACCAACAACTTTTATATACATTATTGTTGGTTGTAGAGATCTCAGTAAATGTGGTATGTCTATGAAATAAAACTGAAGTGTGGGACAGTTTTATGTCTCTCCAGGTAATAGAGACCAGTCAACTGAAGAATCATCTGACTGACTAAGGCTTATGGGCTCTAGTAGTATGACTTTTTCATCACAATGTAATGTGTTTGTGTGGATTGTTTCTTCCTTATTTGGGTTGTAATTAATTGTTGTAAGCAATTGTTTGTTTGGAGGCAAAGATTTTGAGTTTGAAAATGTTTTGCCACCTTTTCTCCTTTTGTTGGTGTTGTCTTCTAAACTTATAGGGTATTGTGATTGATTTGTATTATTATTTTCAGTTTTGTTTAATGCTTCTTCATCAGAGCTTGGCCCACTGGAAAAAGCATTCTTCTTCTTCCGTCATTTTCTTTTTTGGGTTTTTTCTTGGATTTGTTGTTGTGCTTTATTTGAATTTGGACAAGTGGATATTGGGTGGTTTTTAATTGTCTCATCTGAGTCCCTTTCACTGTCATCATATAACTCATCAAGTTGGGAAGTTGTTGTGGTGTTCATTTTATCAGATGTTGTTTCTTTTTGTTCTGTGTGAGGACTGTGAGCTGCAGTGTTGAGATTTATTGTCTCTGAATTTTTTGAGCTGATGTGTGGTTTCGGCATTGGGGTGGTGTTTGTACTGGTTATTGCAATAGGTTTGAGGTTTTGGGTGGATTGAAAGTATGATGGGATTGTAGTTTTATCTGGTTCAAAGCTGGGTTGTGTTGTTTTGGACAGTTTCAATTTTTGATATGTTTCAGTGTTATGCTGTGTGTGACTTGGAATTAAACCATCAGTATGGAATGAATCCAGTTGAATTAAGTTAACATTGTAAACGTTGCTGTTTATTTTCACAGAGTCAGTTGTTTTTTTAATACACCTGTGATATTTGTTTTTCTTTACACCACAGGCATTGCAGATTCGAGCGGTGCAATCCTTAATTAAGTGGGTACGTTCTGAGCAGGGAAAGCACTGTGGAGGGACTCCATGAAAAGACAGCACAATAGGAGAACCACATGAGTGTATGACAGTGGAGATATCTGTGGATTTAATTCCATCTTTAAGTGTTATTGTGAATGAAGCAATGTTGGTGGGTAAGTGGTTGAGTTCATGCCAGAATTGAAATTTTCCAATCTTTCCATAATTAGTTAGGGTGATTTGAAGATCAGAATGTTCAAAATTCATAATACAGTTTCTGATCGTGCCGTGAAGTGTAGTGGGTCTATTAGTATCAATTGTTACTAGGTATCTGCCATCTAACATTCTAATTGTATTTTTAAAAGAGTTCCTATCCCCCACGTTTTGAATTCTACTATGATATATCTATCATTTGGGTGGTAGAAAATTCTGTTTATCCCCATCACTATTTGTTTTTCTGCAATTAAATTAGAGAATTTTTCAACTGGGAATTTGTAAAAGTTTGTACTCTCATCTGTAGTAGTGAGTATAAAAGTTTTGTCGTTTGTATAGTTAATAAACGATTTTAAAAGGTTCTCAGGAATTGAATTATTAAATTTCCTTTGTATATTTTGAAAATCCTCTTTATTGTAAGATATTGTATTAGTCAAGCTGTTTACGGTTTGTGAGGCTTCTTCCGTCTCAAAATCAATAATAATTAGAAGTGAACTGCTGTCTGGCTTGGGAATTATATTACATTGGATAGAAACTAAATTCTTACTTCGCAGTGTTTCTGCAAATGTTTTTTTAATCTTGGGTGAGTTTGGATTTTTGTTGTTGTCTCCGTTTAGATTATGCTGTGAAATATCCAATTTAGAGATATTGGAGTTGTTAACATGTTGTGTTTGAACAACAGAAAGGTCGTTTGTTTCAAACGGTTTTGTTACGGTACAATTTGTAGAATGATTATTGGGAAAATCGGTTTCTAAATTGCGATCTCTAGATAGGTTTTGATTTTTATCTTTTGAATTAATTGGAGAATTATTTGTTTGTTGCATTTTATTTGAATTATTCGTATTACTATTAACAGAAATAGATTCAGAATCAAAAAATACAAATAACCAACGCACAAAATCCAGGCCAGAATCACCGGATAATTTAAAAATTAAAACTTTAAGTAGCGATCATGTTTTTAAAAATTCACTAGATGGCGCCAACACTGAATATAACAAAGCCTTAGGAAATTATTACAATGAACTATCGTAGATAATTTAGCTAATTATACCTAATGATGACAAAATTAACAAAAAAATTCATTCAAAATATAGTGTTGTACACTAGCAATTTCCAATGGGGTTTTAAGCTTGGAAATACAGCCAGGTTGCAAATTCCTAAAAATTCATGAATCTGAATACCTTAACGTGGCAGTTCAGTATAATTTAGCTAATCGTACCAAAATATAACAAAATCAGCAAAAAGTTTCATCAAAAATATCATATTGTACACCAGTATTTTCCTATGGAATTTTAGGTTTGTAAATACAGCCAAGGTACAAGATCTTTAAAATTCGTGAATCTGAGTACTTTAACATGAAAGTTCAGTAAAATTTAGCTAATTCTAGCTAAATATAACAACTTCAGCAAAAGAAAAATCATTCAAAATATTGTACACCAGCATTGTCCTATGGGATATTAAGCTTGGAAATAATAAATTCCTCAAAATTGATGAAGCTGAATACTTCAACATGGCAGTTCAAAATAATTTTCCTAATTCTATCCAAAGATAAAAAAATAAGCAAAAGAAATCATTCAAAATATAGAATTGTACACTAGCATTTTCCTTAAGGGTTTTAAGCTTGGAAATACAGCCAGGTAACAAATTTGTCAAAATTGATGAATCTCAATACTTTAACATGGGAGTTCAGTAAAACTTACATAATTGTAGCTAAATAAAAAAAAATCAGCAAAAAATCCATTCAAAATATATAGTATTGTACACTAGCAGTTTCCCTTGGGGTTTTAAACTTGGACAAACAGCCAGGTTGCAAATTTAAAAAAAATGATGAATCTGAATACTTTAAAACGGCAGTTCAGCATAATTTCGCTAATTCTATCTAAATATAACAAAATCAGTAAAACATCATTCAAAATATAGGATTGTACACTAGCATTTTCCTATGGGGTTTTGAAGCTTGGAAATACAACTATGTTGCAAATTCCTCAAAATTCATGAATCTGACACCTTTAAAAAGGCAGTTTGCAATAATCTAGCTAATTCTAGCTAAATATAAAGAAATCAGCAATAAAATTCATTCAAAATATAATGTTGTACACTAGCAATTTCCTATGGGGTTTTAAGCTTGGAAAAACAGCCAGGTTGCAAATTCCTAAAATTCATGAATCTGAATACTTTAACATGGCGGTTCAGTATAATTTAGCTAATTCTACCTAAATATAACAAAATCAGCAAAAAAAAGTATTCAAAATATAGGATTGTACACTAGCATTTTTAATGGGATTTTATGCTTAGCACTACAACCATGTTCTGAATTCTTCAAAATTGATGAATGTGAATACTTTAACATGGCAGTTCACTATAATTTAGCTAATTCTACCTAAATATAACAAAATTAGCAAACACATTTATTCAAAAAATGGTATTGTACACTAGCATAAAACTATTAGGTTTTACGCTTGGATATAAAGGCAGGTTACGAATTCATCAAAACTGATAAATCTGAATACTGTAACATGGCAGTTAAGTATAATTTAGCGAATTGTATCTAAATATAATAAAACCAGCAAAAAAATTCAAAAAAAATATAGTATTCTACACCATCATTTTCATATGAAATTTTAAGCTTGGAAATACAACTAAGTTACAATATCTTTAAAATTGATGAATCTGAATACTTTAACATGAAAGTTTAGTATAATTTAGCTAATTCTAGCTAAATATAACAAAATCAAAAAAAAAAATCATTCAAAATATAGTATTGTACACCAGCATTTCCCTATGGGATTTTAAGCATGGAAATAATAAATTCCTCAAAATTGATGAAGCTGAATACTTCAATATGGCAGTTCAGAATAATTTAGCTAATTCTATCCAAATATAAAAAAAATTACCAAAAGAAATCATTCAAAATATAGTATTGTATACTAGCATTTTCCTTAAGTGTTTTAAGCGTGGAAATACAACCAGGTTACAAATTTGTCAAAATCGATGAATCTGATTACTTTAACATTGCAGTTCAGTAAAATTTATATAATTGTAGCTAAATATAGAAAATCAGCAAAAAATTCATTCAAAATATATAGTATTGTACACTAGCAGTTTCCTATGGGATTTTGAGCTTGGACAATCAACCAGGTTGCAAATTTTAAAAATTGATGAATTTGAATACTTTAACATGGCAGTTCAGTACAATTTAGCTAATTCTATCTAAATATAACACAATAAGCAAAAACAATTATTCAAAATATAAGATTGTACATTAGCATTTTTCTATAAGGTTTTATGCTTGGAAATACAACCATGTTGCAAATTCCTCAAAATTGATGAAGCTGTGAAACTTTACCAAGGCAGTTCAAAATAATGTAGCTCATTCTAGCTAAATATAACAAAATCAGAAAACACATTCATTCAAAAAATGGTATTGTACACTAGCATATAAATATAAGTTTTATGCTTGGGAATATAGGCCGCTTCCAAATTCGTCAAAATTGATGATTCTGAATACTGTAACATGGCAGATCTGTATAATTTAGCTAATCATGCCTAAATAAAACAGAATTAGCAAAAACATTCATCAAAAATATAATATTGTACAGCAGCATTTTTTTTATGGGAGTTTAAGCTTAGAAATACAGCCAAGTTACAAGATATTTAAAATTGAATAATCTGAATACTTTAACAAGAAAAGTCAGTATAATTATTTTAGAAATATAGTTATTGACATAATAAAATTGTCAGTATAATTTATCTAATTCTAGCCAAATAAAACAAAATAAGCAAAAGAAATCAGTAAAAATATATAGTATTGTACACTAGCAGTTTCCTATGGGATTTTAAGCTTGGACATTCAGCCAGGTTGCAAATTCCTAAAAATTCATGAATCTGAAAACGTTAACATGGCAGTTCAGTACAAATTAGCTAATTATGGATAAATATAAAAAATCAGCAAAAAAAGTCATTTAAAATGGAGTAGTGTACACTAGCATGTTCATAGTGCATTTTATGCTCAGAAATACAGTCAGGTTACAGATTCCTAAAAGATGATGAAATAGAATACTTTAACATTGCAGTTCAGTATAATTTAGCTAATTCTACCTAAGTATGACAAAATAAGTGAAAAAATTCATTCAAAATAGTTTTGCACATCAGCATGTTCGTAGTGCATTTTAAGCTTGGAAATACAGCCAGGTCACAAATTCCTAAAAATTGATGAATTTGAATATTTTAACATTTCAGTTCAGTACAATTTACCTAACTCTGACTAAAATATGACACAATCAGTGAAAAAATTTATTCAAAATATAGTATTGTGCACCTGCATGTTCATAGCTCATTTTAAGCCTGGAAATACGGTCAGGTTACAAATTCCTAAAAGATAATGAATTTGAATACTTTAACATTGCAGTTCAGTACAGTTTAGCTAATTCTATCTAAATATGGCAAAATCAGCAAAAAAATTTATTCAAAATATTGTATTGGACACGAGAATGTTCATATCGCAGTTTAAGCTTGGAAATACAGCCATCTTACAAATTCCTAAATATTGTTGAATTTGAATAGTTTAACATTGCAGTTCAGTATAATTTATGTAATTCTACCTAAAGATGATAAAATCAGCGAAAAAATTCATTCAAAATATAGTATTGTACAGCAGTATGTTCATAGCGCATTTCGAGCTTGGAAATAGATTGATGAATTTGAATACTTTAACATTGCAGTTTAGTATAATTTAGATAATTCTACCTAAATATGATAAAATCAGCAAAAAAATCATTCAATATGTTGTATTTTACACCAGCATATTCATAGCACGTTTTACACTTGGAAATCCAGCCAGATTACAAATTCCTAAAAATTGATGAATTTAAATACTTCAGCAGTGGAGTTCAGTATAATTTAGTTGATTCTATTTAAATATGACAAAATCAGTGAAAAAATTGACTCATAATATAGTATTGTACACCATCATGTTCATTGCACATTTTAAGCTTGAAAATACAACCAGGTTACAAATTCCTAAAAATTGATGAATTTGAATACTATAACATTGCAGTTCAGTATAATTTAGCTTATTCTTCCTAAATATGACGTAAATCAGCAAAAAAATTCATTCGAAATATAGTATGGTACATTGGCATGTTCATAGTGCGTTTTAAGCTTGGAAATACAGCCAAGTTACAAATTCCTAAAAGTTGATGAATTTGAATACATTAATATTGCAGTTCAGTATAATTTAGCTAATTCTACGTAAATATGACAAAATCAGCAAAAAAATCATTCAAAATATAGTATTGTACACCAGCATGTTTATAACACATTTTAAGCTTGGAAATACAGACAGGTTAAAATTCCTAAAAATTGATAAATTTGAATACTTTAACAGTGGAGTTCAGTATAATTTAGTTGATTCTTTTTAAATATGACAAAATCAGCAAAAAATTTCTTCAAATTATAGTATTGTACACCGGCATGTTCATAGCGCATTTTAAGCTTGGAAATACAACCAGGTTACAAATTCCTAAAAATTGATGAATTTGAATACTTTAACACTGCAGTTCAGTTTAATTTAGCTAATTATACCGAAATATGGCAAAATCAGCGAAAAAAAATTATTCAAAATATTTTATTTTACACCAGCATGTTCCTAGTGCATTTTAAGCTTGAAAATACAGCCAAATTACAAACTCCTAAAAATTGATGAATTTGAATACTTTAACATTGCAGTTTAGTATAATTGAACTAACTGTACCTAAGTATGACAAAATCAGTGAAAAAATCCATTCAAAATATAGTATTGTACACCAGCATGTTCATAGCGGGTTTTATGCTTGGAAATACAGCCAGGTTACAAATTCCTTAAAATTGATGAATTTGATTACTTTAACATTGCAGTTCAGTATAATTTAGCTAATTATTTCTGCATATGACAAAATCAGCGAAAAAATTCATTAAAAATATAGTATTGTACACCAGAATGTTCATAGCATGTTTAAAGCTAGGAAATACAGCCAGGTTAAAATTTTTTAAAAATTGATGAATTTGATTACTTTAACATTGCAGTTCAGTATAATTTACCTAACTCTAAGGTAAATATGACAAAATCAGCAAAAACATTTATTCAAAATATAGTATTGTACACCAGCATGTTCCTAGCGAGTTTTAAGCTTGGAAATACAGTCAGGAAACAAATTGCTAAAAGATGATGAATTTGAATACTTTAACATTGCAGTTCAGTATGATTTAGCTAATTCTACCTAAGTATGACAAAATAAGTGAAAAAATTCATTCAAAATAGGTTTGTACACCAGTATGTTAATAGCACATTTTAAGCTTGGAAATACAGCCAGTTCACAAATTCCTAAAAATTGATGAATTTGAATATTTTAACATTGCAGTTCAGTGCAATTTACCTAATTTTGACCAAAATATGCCAAAATCAGTGAAAAAATTTATTCAAAATATAGCATTGTGCACCAGCATGTTCATAGCTCGTTTTAAGCTTGGAAAAAAAGTCAGGTTACAAATTCCTAAACGATAATGAATTTGAATACTTTAACATTGCAGTTCAGTATAGTTTAGCTAATTCTATTTAAATATGGCAAAATCAACGAAAAAATTCATTCCAAATATTGTATTGTACACTAGAATGTTCATATTGCAGTTTAAGCTTGGAAATACAGCCATCTTACAAATTCCTAAATATTGTTGAATCTGAATACTTTGACATTGCAATTCAGTATGATTTAGCAAATTCTACCTAAATATGACAAAATCAGTGACAAAATTCATTCAAAATATAGTTTTGTACACCAGCATGTTCATAGCACGTTTTAAGCTTGGAAATAGAGCCAGGTTACAAATTCCTAAAAATTGACAAATTTGAATACTTTAACATTGTAGTTCAATACAATTTAGCTAATTCTAACCTAAATATAATAAAATCATCGAAAAAATTCATTCAAAATATAGTATTGTACACCAGCATGTTCATGGCACGTTTTAAGCTTGGAAATACAGCCAAGTTACAAATTTCTAAAAGATTATGAATTTGATTACTTTAACATTGCAGTTCAGTAAAATGTAGCAAATTCTACCTAAATATGACAAAATCAGTGTAAAAATTTATTCACAATATAGTATTGTACACCAGCATGTTCATAAACTGTTTTAAGCTTGAAAATACAGCCAGGTTACAAATTTTTACAAATTGATGAATTTGAATACTTTAACATTGCAGTTCAGTTTAATTTAGCTAATTATACTGAAATATGGCAAAATCAGCGAAAAAATTCAATCAAAATATTGTATTGTACACTAGAATGTTCATATTGCAATTTACACTTGGAAATAGAGCCAGGTTACAATTTCCTAAATATTGATGAATTTGAAAAGCTTAACATTGCAGTTCAGTATAATTTATCTAATTCTATTTAAATATGACACAATCAGCAAAAATATTCATTCAAAATATAGTAATGTACACCTGCATGTTCATAGCACATTTCAAGCTTGGTAATAGATTGATGAATTTGATTACTATAACATTGCAGTTTAGTATAATTTAGCTAATTCTACCTAAATATCACAAAATCAGCAAAAAACATCTTTCAAAATGTTGTATTTTACACCAGCATGTTCATAGCGAGTTTTAAGCTTGGAAAAGCAGTCAAAAAACAAATTCCTAAAAGATGATGAATTTGAATATTTTAACATTGCAGTTCAGTATAATTTAGATAATTCTACCTAAGTATGACAAAATAAGTGAAAAAAACATTCAAAATAGTTTTGCATATCAGCTTGGAAATACAGCCAAGTCACAAATTCCTAAAAAAATTTGAATTTGAATATTTTAACATTGCAGTTCAGTACAATTTACCTAATTCTAATTTAAATATGACAAAATCAGCAAAAACATTATTCAAAATATAGTATTGTACACCAACATTTCATAGCGAGTTTTAAGCTTGGAAATACACTCAGGAAACAAATTCCTAAAAGATGATGAATTTGAATACTTTAACATTGCAGTTCATTATAATTTAGCTAATTCTACCTAAGTATGACAAAATAAGTGAAAAAATTCATTCAAAATAGTTTTGCATATCAGCATGTTCATAGTGCACTTTAAGCTTTGAAATACAGCCAGGTCACAAATTCCTAAAAATTGATGAATTTGAATATTTTAACATTGTAGTTCAGTACAATTTACCTAATTCTGACTAAAATATGACACAATCAGCGAAAAAATATATTTAAAATATAGTATTGTGCACCAGCATGTTCATAGCTTGTTTTCAGTTTGGAAATACAGTCAGGTTACAAAGTCCTAAAAGATAATGAATTGGAATGCTTTAACATTGCAGTTCGGTATAGTTTAGCTAATTCTACCTACATATGGCAAAATCTCCAAAAAAATTCATTCAAAATATTGTATTGTACACTAGAATGTTCATATCGCTGTTTAAGCGTGGAAATACAGCCATCTTACAAATTCCTAAATATTGTTGAATTTGAATAGTTTAACATTGCAGTTTAGTATAATTTAGCTAATTCTACCATAATATGATAAAATCAGCAAAAAAATCATTCAATATGTAGTATTTTACACCAGCATATTCATAGCACGTTTTACACTTGAAAATCCAGCCAGATTACAAATTCCTAAAAATTAATGAATTTAAATACTTTAGCCGTGGAGTTCAGTATAATTTAGTTGATTCTATTTAAATATGACAAAATCAGTGAAAAAATTGACTCATAATATAGTATTGTACACCATCATGTTCATTGCACATTTTAAGCTTGAAAATACAACCAGGTTACAAATTCCTAAAAATTGATGAATTTGAATACTATAACATTGCAGTTCAGTATAATTTAGCTTATTCTTCCCAAATATGACAAAATCAGTGAAAAAATTGACTCAAATTATAGTATTGTACACCATCATGTTCATTGCATGTTTTAAGCTTGACAATACAACCAGGTTACAAATTCCTAAAAATTGATGAATTTGAATACTATAACATTGCACTCCAGTATAATTTAGCTAATTCTTCCTAAAATGATGTAAATCAGCAAGCTTGGAAATACAGCCAGGTTACAAATTCCTAAAAGATGATGAATTTCAATACTTTAACATTGCAGTTCAGTATAATTTAGCTAATTCTATGTAAACATGACAAAATCAGCGAAAATAATTCATTCAAAATATTGTGTTGTACACCAGTATGTTCATAGCGTGTTTTAACCTTGGAAATACAGTCAGGACAGAAATTCCTAAAAGATGATGAATTTGAATACTTGAAAATTGCACTTCAGTACAATTTAGCTAATTCTACATAAATATAAAAAAATCAGCAAAAAAATTATTCAAATCATAGTATTGTACACCGGCATGTTCATAGCACGTTTTAAGCTTGGAAATAGTCAGGTTACAAATTTGTAAAAGATGATGAAATTGAATACTTTAACATTGCAGTTCAGTATAATTTAGGTAATTTTATCTAAATATGACAAAATGAATGAAAAAATTCATTCAAAATATAGTATTGTACACCAGCATGTACATAATGTGTTTTAAGCTTTGAAATACAGCCAGGTTACAAATTTCAAAAAATTGCTGAATTTGAAAACTTTAACATTGCAGTTCAGTATAATTTAGCTAATTGTACTTAAATATGACAAAATCAGCAAAAAATTCATTAAAAATATAGTATTGTACACCAGCATGTTCATAGCACATTTCAATGTTGATAATAGATTGATGAATTTGATTACTCTAACATTGCAGTTTAGTATAATTTAGCTAATTCCACCTAAATATGACAAAATCAGCAAAAAAATCATTAAAAATGTTGTATTTTATACCAGCATGTTCCTAATGCCTTTTAAGCTTGGAAATACAGCCAGATTACAAACTCCTAAAAATTGATGAATTTGAATACTTTAACATTGCAGTTCAGAAAAATTTAAGTAACTCTACTTAAATATGACAAAATCAGTGAAAAAATTCATTCAAAATATAGTATTGTGCAGCAGCATGTTCATAGCTCATTTTAAGCTTGGAAATACAGTCAGGTTACAAATTCCTAAAAGATAATGAATTTGAATACTTTAACATTGCAGTTCAGTATAGTTTAGCTAATTCTACATAAATTGGTAAAATCAGCGAAAAAATTCATTCAAAATAATGTATTGTACACTAAAATGTTCATATCGCAGTTTAAGCTTGGAAATACAGCCCTCTTACAAATTCCTAAATATTGTTGAATTTGAATAGTATAACATTGCAGTTCAGTATAATTTATGTAATTCTACCTAAATATGACAAAATCAGTGAAAAAATTCATTCAAAATATAGTATTGTACACCAGTATGTTCATAGCGCATTTCGAGCTTGGAAATAGATTCACGAATTTGAATACTTTAACATTGCAGTTTAGTATAATTTAGATAATTCTATTTAAATATGACAAAATCAGCAAAAATATTCATTCAAAATGTTGTTTGTTACACCAGCATGTTCATAGCGCGTTTTACGCTTGGAAATACAGCCAGGTTATAAATTCCTAAAAATTGATGAATTTGAATAGTTTAACCTTGCAGTTAGTATAATTTAGCTAATTCTACCTAAGTATGATAAAATCAGCAAAAAAAAATCATTCAAAATGTTATATTTTACACCAGCATGTTCACAGCAAGTTTTAAACTTGGAAATACAGTCAGGAAACAAATTCCTAAAAGATGATGAATTTGAATACTTTAACATTGCAGTTCAGTATAATTTAGGAAATTCTACCAAAGTTTGACAAAATAAGTAAAAAATTCATTCAAAATAGTTTTGCACATCAGGATGTTCATAGTGCATTTTAAGCTTGGAAAAACAGCCAGGTCACAAATTCCTAGAAATTGATGAATTTGAATATTTTAACATTGCAGTTCAGTACAATTTACCTAATTCTGACAAAAATATGACACAATCAGTGAAAAAATTTATTCAAAATATAGTATTGTGCACCAGCATGTTCATAGCTCGTTTTAAGCTTGGAAATATGGTCAGGTTACAAATTCCTAAAAGATAACGAATTTGAATACTTTAACATTGCAGTTCAGTATAGTTTAGCTAATTCTATCTAAATATGGAAAAATCAGCGAAAAAATTCATTTAAAATATTGTATTGAACACTAGAATGTTCATATCGCAGTTTAAGCTTGAAAATACAGCCATCTTACAAATTCCTAAATATTGTTGAATTTGAATAGTTTAACACTGCAGTTCAGTATAATTTATATAATTCTACCTAAATATGACAAAATCTGCGAAAAAATTCATTCAAAATATAGTATTGTACACCAGAATGTTCATAGCGCATTTCGAGCTTGGAAATAGATTGACGAATTTGAATACTTTAACATTGCAGTTTAGTATAATTTAGATAATTCTATTTAAATATGACAAAATCAGCAAAAATATTCATTCAAAATGTTGTTTGTTACACCAGCATGTTCATAGCGCGTTTTACGCTTGGAAATACAGCCAGGTTATAAATTCCTAAAAATTGATGAATTTGAATAATTTAACATTGCAGTTCAGTATAATTTAGGTAATTCTACCAAAGTTTGACAAAATAAGTAAAAAATTCATTCAAAATAGTTTTGCACATCAGGATGTTCATAGTGCATTTTAAGCTTGGAAAAACAGCCAGGTCATAAATTCCTAGAAATTGATGAATTTGAATATTTTAACATTGCAGTTCAGTACAATTTATCTAATTCTGACTAAAATATGACACAATCAGTGAAAAAATTTATTCAAAATATAGTATTGTGCACCAGCATGTTCATAGCTCGTTTTAAGCTTGGAAATATGGTCAGGTTACAAATTCCTAAAAGATAACGAATTTGAATACTTTAACATTGCAGTTCAGTATAGTTTAGCTAATTCTATCTAAATATGGAAAAATCAGCGAAAAAATTCATTCAAAATATTGTATTGTACACTAGAATGTTCATATCGCAGTTTAAGCTTGAAAATACAGCCATCTTACAAATTCCTAAATATTGTTGAATTTGAATAGTTTAACACTGCAGTTCAGTATAATTTATATAATTCTACCTAAATATGACAAAATCCGCGAAAAAATTGATTCAAAATATAGTATTGTACACCAGAATGTTCATAGCGCATTTCGAGCTTGGAAATAGATTGATGAATTTGAATACTTTAACATTTCAGTTTAGTATAATTTAGATAATTCTACCTAAATATGACAAAATCAGCAAAAAATTCATTCAAAATGTTGTATTTTAAACCAGCATGTTCATAGCGCGTTTGACACTTGGAAATCCAGCTAGATTACAAATTCCTAAAAATTGTCGAATTTAAATACTTTAGCAGTGGAGTTCAGTATAATTTAGTTGATTCTATTTAAATATGACAAAATCAGTGAAAAAATTGACTCAAAATATAGTATTGTACACCATCATGTTCATTGCACGTTTTAAGCTTGAAAACACAACCAGGTTACAAATTCCTAAAAATTGATGAATTTGAATACTATAACATTGCAGTTCAGTTTAATTTAGCTAATTCTTCTAAATATGACGTAAATGAGCAAAAAAATTTATTCAAAATATAGTATGGTACACTGGCATGTTCATAGTGCGTTTTAAGCTTGGAAATATAGCCAAATTAGAAATTTCTAAAAGATGATGAATTTAAATACTTTACCAGTGGAGTTCAGTATAATTTTGGTGATTCTTTTTAAATATGACAAAATCAGCAAAAAATTTATTCAAAATATAGTATTGTACACTGGCATGTTCATAGCGCATTTTAAGCTTGAAAATACAGTCAGGTTACAAATTCGTAAAAGATGATGAAATTGAATACTTTAACATTGCAGTTCAGTATAATTTAGCTAATTCTATCTAAATATGACAAAATGAATGAAAAAATTCATTCAAAATATAGTATTGTACACCAGCATGTTCATAGCGCGTTTTAAGCTTGGAAATACAGCCAGGTTACAAATTCCTAAAAATTGATGAATTTGAATAGTTTAACATTGCAGTTCAGTATAATTTATGTAATTCTACCTAAATATGACAAAATCAGCAAAAAATATCATTCAAAATGTTGTATTTTACACCAGAATATTCATAGCACGTTTTACATCTGGAAATCCAGCCAGATTACAAATTCCTAAAAATTAATGAATTTAAATACTTTAGCAGTGGAGTTCAGTATAATTTAGTTGATTTCATTTAAATATTACAAAATCAGTGAAAAATTTGACTCAAAATATAGTATTGTACACCATCATGTTCATTGCATGTTTAAAGCTTGAAAATACAACCAGGTTACAAATTCCTAAACATTGATGTATTTGAGTACTATAACATTGCAGTTCAGTATAATTTAGCTAATGCTTCTTAAAATGACGTAAATCAGCAAGCTTGAAAATACAGCCAGGTTACAAATTTTTAAAAGATGATGAATTTCAATACTTTAACATTGCAGTTCAGTATAATTTAGCTAATTCTATGCAAATATGACCAAATCAGCAAAAATAATTCATTCAAAGTATTGTGTTGTACACCAGTATGTTCATAGCGTGTTTTAACTTTGGAAATACAGTCAGGACAGAAATTCCTAAAAGATGATGAATTTGAATACTTGAAAAATTCACTTTCAGTACAATTTAGCTAATTCTACATAAATATGAAAAAAATCAGCAAAAAAATCATTCAAATCATAGTATTGTACACCAGCATGTTCATAGCACGTCTTAAGCTTGGAAATACAGACTGGTTAGACATTCCTAAAAATTGATGAATTTGAAAAATTTAAGAGTGAAGTTCAGTATAATTTAGGTGATTCTTTTTAAATATGACAAAAACAGCAAAAAATTTATTCAAAATATAGTATTGTACACCGGCATGTTCATAGCACGTTTTAAGCTTGGAAATACAGTCAGGTTAGAAATTTGTAAAAGATGATGAAATTGAATACTTTAACATAGCAGTTCAGTATAATTTAGGTAATTCTATCTAAATATGACATAGTGTGTTTTAAGCTTGGAAATACAGCCAGGTTAAAAATTCCTAAAAATTGATGAAATTGAATAGCTTAACATTGCAGTTCAGTATAATGTAGCAAATTCCACATAAATACGAGAAAATCAGCGAAAAATTCATTCAAAATATAGTATTGTACACCAGCAGGTTTATAGACTAGTTTAAGCTTGGAAATACAGCCAGGTTACAAATTCCTAAATAGTGATGAATTTGAATACTTTAACATTGCAGTTCAGTTTAATTTAGCTAATTATACCGAATTATGGCTAAATCAGTGAAAAATTTCAATCAAAATATTGTATTGTACACTAAAATATTCATATCGCAATTTAACCTTGGAAATACAGCCAAGTTACAAATTCCTAAATATTGATGAATTTGAATAGTTTAGCATTGCAGTTCAGTATAATGTACCTAATTGTATTTAAATATGACAAAATCAGCAAAAAAATTCATTCAGAATGTAGTATTTTACACCAGCATGTTCATAGCACATTTCAAGCTTGGTAATAGATTGATGAATTTGATTACCCTAACATTGTAGTTTAGTCCAATTTAGCTAATCCTACTTAAATATGACAAAATCAGCAAAAAAATCATTCAAAATGTTGTATTTTACACCAGCATGTTCCTATTGCCTTTTAAGCTTGGAAATACAGCCAGAATACAAATTCCTAAAAATTGATGAATTTGAATATTTTAACATTGTAGTTCAGTACAATTTACCTAATTCTGACTAAAATATGACACAATCAGCTTAAAAATTTATTCCAAATATAGTATTGTCCACCAGCATGTTCATAGCTTGTTTTAAGCTTGGAAATACGGTCAGGTTAGACATTCCTAAAAGATAATGAATTTGAATACTTTAACATTACAGTTCAGTATAGTTTAGCTAATTCTACCTAAATTGGCAAAATCAGCGAAAAAATTCATTCAAAATATTGTATTGTACATTAGAATGTTCATATCGCAGTTTAAGCATGGAAATACAGCCATCTTACAAATTCCTAAATATTGTTGAATTTGAATAGTATAACATTGCAGTTCAGTATAATTTATGTAATTCTACCTAAATATGAGAAAATCAGTGAAAAAATTCATTCAAAATATAGTATTGTACACCAGCAGGTTCATAGCACGTTTTAAGCTTTGAAATACAGCCAGGTTACAAATTCCTAAAAATTGATGAGTTTGAATACTTTAACAGTGGAGTTCAGTATAATTTTGGTGATTTTGTTTAAATATGACAAAATCAGAAAAAAATTTATTCAAAATATTGTATTGTACACCGGCATGTTCATAGCGCATTTTAAGCTTGGAAATCCAGCCAGATTACAAATTCCAAAAAATTAATGAATTTAAATACTTTAGCCATGGAGTTCAGTATAATTAGTTGATTCTATTTAAATATAACAAAATCAGTGAAAAAATTGACCCAAAATATAGTATTGTACACCATCATGTTCATTGCACGTTTTAAGCTTGACAATACAACCAGGTTACAAATTCCTAAAAATTGATGAATTTGAATACTATAACATTGCAGTCCAGTATAATTTAGCTAATTCTTCCTAAAGTGATGTAAATCAGCAAGCTTGGAAATACAGCCAGGTTACAAATTCCTAAAAGATGATGAATTTCAATACTTTAACATTGCAGTTCAGTATAATTTAGCTAATTCTATGTTAACATGACAAAATCAGCGAAAATAATTCATTCAAAATATTGTGTTGTACACCAGTATGTTCATAGCGTGTTTTAACCTTGGAAATACAGTCAAGACAGAAATTCCTAAAAGATGATGAATTTGATGACTTGACAATTGCACTTCAGTACAATTTAGCTAATTCTACATAAATATAAAAAAATCAGCAAAAAAATTATTCAAATCATAGTATTGTACACCAGCATGTTCATAGCACATCTTAAGCTTGGAAATACAGACAGGTTACAAATTCCTAAAAATTGATGAATTTGAATACTTTACCAGTGGAGTTCAGTATAATTTAGGTGATTCTTTTTAAATATGACAAAAACAGCAAAAAATTTATTCAAAATATAGTATTGTACACCGGCATGTTCATAGCGCATTTTAAGCTTGGAAATACAGTCAGGTTACAAATTTGTAAAAGATGATGAAATTGAATACTTTAACATTGCAGTTCAGTATAATTTAGGTAATTCTATCTAAATATGACAAAATGAATGAAAAAATTTATTCAAAATATAGTATTCTACACCAGCATGTACATAATGTGTTTTAAGCTTGGAAATACAGTCAGGTTACAAATTTCAAAAAATTGCTGAATTTGAAAACTTTAACATTGCAGTTCAGTATAATTTAGCTAATTGTACTTAAATATGACAAAATCAGCAAAAAATTCATTAAAAATATAGTATTGTACACCAGCATGTTCATAGCACATTTCAAGGTTGATAATAGATTGATGAATTTGATTACTCTAACATTGCAGTTTAGTATAATTTAGCTAATTCCACCTAAATATGACAAAATCAGCAATAAAACCATTCAAAATGTTGTATTTTATACCAGCATGTTCCTAATGCCTTTTAAGCTTGGAAATACAGCCAGATTACAAACTCCTAAAAATTGATGAATTTGAATACTTTAACATTGCAGTTCAGTAAAATTTAAGTAACTCTACTTAAATATGACAAAATCAGTGAAAAAATTCATTCAAAATATAGTATTGTGCACCAGCATGTTCATAGCTCATTTTAAGCTTGGAAATACAGTCAGGTTACAAATTCCTAAAAGATAATGAATTTGAATACTTTAACATTGCAGTTCAGTATAGTTTAGCTAATTCTACATAAATTGGTAAAATCAGTGAAAAAAATTCATTCAAAATATTGTATTGTACACTAGAATGTTCATATCGCAGTTTAAGCTTGGAAATACAGCCCTCTTACAAATTCCTAAATATTGTTGAATTTGAATAGTATAACATTGCAGTTCAGTATAATTTATGTTATTATACCTAAATATGACAAAATCAGAGAAAAAATTCATTCAAAATATAGTATTGTACACCAGTATGTTCATAGCGCATTTCGAGCTTGGAAATAGATTGACGAATTTGAATACATTAACATTGCAGTTTAGTATAATTTAGATAATTCTATTTAAATATGACAAAATCAGCAAAAATATTCATTCAAAATGTTGTTTGTTACACCAGCATGTTCATAGCGCATTTTACGCTTGGAAATACAGCCAGGTTATAAATTCCTAAAAATTGATGAATTTGAATAGTTTAACCTTGCAGTTAGTATAATTTAGCTAATTCTACCTAAGTATGATAATATCAGCAAAAAAAATCATTCAAAATGTTATATTTTACACCAGCATGTTCACAGCAAGTTTTAAACTTGGAAATACAGTCAGGCAACAAATTTTTAAAAGATGATGAACTTGAATACTTTAACATTTGCAGTTCAGTATAATTTAGGTAATTCTACCAAAGTTTGACAAAATAAGTAAAAAATTCATTCAAAATAGTTTTGCACATCAGGATGTTCATAGTGCATTTTAAGCTTGGAAAAACAGCCAGGTCACAAATTCCTAGAAATTGATGAATTTGAATATTTTAACATTGCAGTTCAGTACAATTTACCTAATTCTGACTAAAATATGACACAATCAGTGAAAAAATTTATTCAAAATATAGTATTGTGCACCAGCATGTTCATAGCTCGTTTTAAGCTTGGAAATATGGTCAGGTTACAAATTCCTAAAAGATAACGAATTTGAAAACTTTAACATTGCAGTTCAGTATAGTTTAACTAATTCTACCTAAATATGGAAAAATCAGCGAAAAAATTCATTCAAAATATTGTATTGTACACTAGAATGTTCATATCGCAGTTTAAGCTTGAAAATACAGCCATCTTACAAATTCCTAAATATTGTTGAATTTGAATAGTTTAACACTGCAGTTCAGTATAATTTATATAATTCTACCTAAATATGACAAAATCCACGAAAAAATTCATTCAAAATATAGTATTGTACACCAGCATGTTCATAGCGCATTTCGAGCTTGGAAATAGATTGATGAATTTGAATACTTTAACATTGCAGTTAAGTATAATTTAGCTAATTCTATCTAAATATGACAAAATGAAGGAAAAAATATCAATAAAAGTATAGTATTGTACACCAGCATGTTCATAGTCTGTTTTCTGCTTGGAAATACAGCCAGGTTACAAATTCCAAAAAATTGATGAATTTGAATACTTTAACATTGCAGTTCAGTATAGTTTAGCTAATTGTACTTAAATATGACAAAACCAGTGAAAAAATTCATTCAAAATATAGTATTGTACACCAGCATGTTCATAGCGCATTTCGAGCTTGGAAATAGATTGATGAATTTGAATACTTTAACATTGCAGTTTAGTATAATTTAGATAATTCTACAGTAATAAAACAAAATCAGCAAAAAATTCATTCAAAATGTTGAATTTTAAACCACAATGTTCATAGCACGTTTGACACTTGAAAATCCAGCCAGATTACAAATTCCTAAAAATTGATGAATTTAATTACTTTAGCAGTGGAGTTCAGTATAATTTAGTTGATTCTATTTAAATATGACAAAATCAGTGAAAAAATTGACTCAAAATATAGTATTGTACACCATCATGTTCATTGCATGTTTAAGTATGAAAATACAACCAGGTTACAAATTCCTAAAAATTGATGAATTTGAATACTATAACATTGCAGTTCAGTTTAATTTAGCTAATTCTTCCTAAAATGACGTAAATCAGCAAGCTTGGAAATACAGCCAAATTACAAATTCCTAAAAGATGATGAATTTCAATACTTTAACATTGCAGTTCAGTATAATTTAGCTAATTCTACGTAAATATGACAAAATCAGGAAAAATAATTCATTCAAAAGATTGTGTTGTACACCAGTATTTATCATAGCGTATTTTAACCTTGGAAATACAGTCAGGACAGAAATTTTAAAAAAATGATGAATTTGAATACTTGAAAATTGCACTTCAGGACAATTTAGCTAATTTCACATAAATATAAAAAAATCAGCAAAAAAAATCATTCAAATCATAGTATTGTACACCAGCATGTTCATAGCATGTCTTAAGCTTGGAAATACAGACAGGTTACAAATTCCTAAAAATTGATGAATTTGAATACTTTAACAGTGGAGTTCAGTATAATTTAGGTGATTCTTTTTAAATATGACTAAAACAGCAAAAAATTTATTCAAAATATAGTATTGTACACCGGCATGTTCATAGCACGTTTTAAGCTTGGAAATACAGCCAGGTTACAAATTCCTAAAAATTGATGAATTTGAATACATTAAAATTGCAATTCAGTATAATTTAGCAAATTCTAACCTAAATATGACAAAATCAACAAAAAATTTCATTCAACATATAGTATTGTACACCAGCATGCTCATAGCATGTTTTAAGCTTGAAAATACAGACAATTTACAAATTTGTAAAAGAGTATAAATTTGAATAGTTTGACATTGCAGTTCAGTATAATGTAGCAAATTCCACTTAAATATGACAAAATCAGCAAAAAATACATTCAAAATATAGTATTGTACACAAGCAGGTTCATAGACTGTTTTAAGCTTGGAAATACAGCCAGGTTACAAATTCCTAAATAATGATGAATTTGAATACTTTAACATTGCAGTTCAGTTTAATTTAGCTAATTATACCGAATTATGGCTAAATCAGTGAAAAAATTGAATCAAAATATTGTATGGTACACTAGAATATTCATATCGCAATTCAAGCTTGGAAATACAGCCAAGTTACAAATTCCTAGTTATTGATGAATTTGAATAGTTTAACATTGCAGTTCAGTTTAATTTATCTAATTCTATTTAAATATGAAAAAATCAGCAAAAAAATTCATTCAAAATATTGTATTGTACACCAGCATGTTCATAGCACATTTCAATCTTGGTAATAGATTGATGAATTTGATTACTCTAACATTGCAGTTTAGTATAATTTAGCTAATTCTAACTAAATATGACAAAATCAGCAATAAAAACATTCAAAATGTTGTATTTTACACCAGCATGTTCCTATTGCCTTTTAAACTTGGAAATACAGCCAGATTACAAACTCCTAAAAATTGATGAATTTGAATACTTTAACATTGCAGTTCAGTAAAATTTACCTAATTCTGACTAAAATATGACAAAATCAGTGAAAAAATTTATTCAAAATATAGTATTGTGCACCAGCATGTTCATAGCTCGTTTGAAACTTGGAAATACGGTCAGGTTACAAATTCCTAAAAGATAATGAATTTGAATACTTTAACATTGCAGTTCAGTATAGTTTAGCTAATTCTACATAAATTGGTAAAATCAGCGAAAAAATTCATTCAAAATATAGTATTGTACACTAGAATGTTCATATCGCAGTTTAAGCTTGGAAATACAGCCCTCTTACAAATTTTTAAATATTGTTGAATTTCAATAGTATAACATTACAGTTCAGTATAATTTGTATCCTAGCTGTATTTCCAAGCTTAAAATGCAAAATGCACATGCTGGTGTACAATAGTATATTTTGAATGCATTTTTTCGCTGATTTTGTCAAATTTAAAAATATTTAGCTAAATAATACTGAACTGCAATGTTAAAGTATTTAAATTCATCAATTTTAAACAATTTGTATCCTAGCTGTATTTCCAAGCTTAAAACGCGAAATGCACATGCTGGTGTACAATAGTATATTTTGAATGAATTTTTTCGCTGATTTTGTCAAATTTAGAAAGATTTAGCTAAATAATACTGAACTGCAATGTTAAAGTATTCAAATTCATCAATTTTTAACAATTTGTATCCTAGCTGTATTTCCAAGCTTAAAACGCGAAATGCACAGGCTGGTGTACAATAGTATATTTTGGATGAAATTTTTCACTGACTTTGTCATATTTAGATAGAATTAGCTAAATAATACTGAACTGCAATGTTAAAGTTTTCAAATTCATTAATTTTTAACAATTTGTATTTTAGCTGTCTTTCCAAGCTTAAAACGCGATATGAACATGCTGGTGTACAATACTATATTTTGAATGAATTTTTTCACTGATTTTGTCATATTTAGGTAGAATTAGCTAAATAATACTGAAATGCAATGTTAAAGTATTCAAATTCATCAATTTTTAAAAATTTGTATCCTAGCTGTATTTCCAAGCTTAAAACGTGAAATGCACATGCTGGTGTACACTAGTATATTTTGAATGAATTTTTTCACTGATTTTGTCAAATTTAGAAAAATTTAGCTAAATAATACTGAACTGCAATGTTAAAGTATTCAAATTCATCAATTTTTAACAATTTGTATTTTAGCTGTATTTCCAAGCTTAAAACGCTAAATGCACATGCTGGTGTACAATAGTATATTTTGAATGAATTTTTTCGCTGATTTTGTCAAATTTAGAAAGATTTAGCTAAATAATACTGAACTGCAATGTTAAAGTATTCAAATTCATCAATTTTTAACAATTTGTATCCTAGCTGTATTTCCAAGCTTAAAACGCGATATGAACATGCTGGTGTACAATACTATATTTTGAATGAATTTTTTCGCTGATTTTGTCATATTTAGGTAGATTTAGCTAAATAATAATGAACTGCAATGTTAAAGTATTCAAATTCATCAATTTTTAACAATTTGTATCCTAGCTGTATTTCCAAGCTTAAAACGCGAAATGCACATGCTGGTGTATAATAGTATATTTTGAATGAATTTTTTTGCTGATTTTGTCAAATTTAGAAAGATTTAGCTC